>JAHPZR010014975.1:32500-39937 GCA_019787425.1 Platygyra sinensis | reverse complement strand
TTTCGCGCAGACCCTTTACATTGTAATGCAAGTACTTAAATTGACTGTCGCTTCTGATGTCATTGCTCGATATCATACCGACCTTTCGAAATCACAGAATAGACCATAGGTCCAGATCTTTGAAAAAAAAAACGGTTCTTTTGAAGTTTAAAACAATAAAAAGGGTTTTGGACACTGTTATGAACTCGAACAATTTGCCGACACTGATCTCATGATGTACGGTCTACAGTATCGCTCAGAAATAAACAGTGAACAGTGGACTTTATTGTTTTTCGGCTAACATTATTTACTAACAGTACTCTGTTATCGACTAACAAGCTTTTCATTGGGTGTTTATCCGACAAGTTGACACATTATCGTAATTCAAATCTGTTATTCTTCCGAACTGAAGCACCAAGCGCTAAGGTGGAGGCCAGGTCTTAAATGCGTGTTTCATAGTCTTACTCGTTGATGATTTAAAATGCAGTTAATGGAACAGATCATCGCGTGAGCGTACGTAAATTAATTATAATTAAAAAAACGACTTGTACTGTAGCTGTCTTGAAACTTCGTGATGCAAAACCATGAAACGTACAACTGTGTTAAGTTACACAGCCTGTTTCTTATAAAATGTCTTCTCTGCTTTTTCAACAGTTTCTTTCTCCGTGTCGCCCCGAAGTAAATGAGTTGACACGCATGGAGGTGAAAGAAAATAGAACAGAACACTCTACACGTAATTCCAAAATTTTCTTACAGGAGCTTGATTGGCTAGAATGGCTAATATTATCTGTTGAAACTTGAGTTGTTATAGACTGTTAGTATATACACACTCAGTGATCTTGGTGTTTTAAGCAATCTGATTGGTTCGCTATCTCTGGCTAATGAGCATTATTCACCCCCTACCGAGTGAATAATGCGTAACCCAAACAAAAATAAAGCATACTTTTGAATAAAGCATACTTTTGATTCACACTGATTTGAACAGTGTTTAAGGACCATTATTCTAGACTGTCACAAGGTTTTTTTGAAGATTAACTATAGATTTTCCATGTTCAAAGATTCTGTAAATAGTTTCGCGAATTCGCGTATGCTTTGTACCACTTGCACGTTTTCCACGCATGAATTGAGAGGTCAATTAAATCGATTTTTAATGGTTTCTTTCTGAAATGTTGTTGAGATCACTTCCTGTGTATATACTAAAACAATTGAGGACGCTAGTGGAAAAGGGGGATAAGTGACGATTTTGGCTGTTTTTTTTTCTTGCTAGAAATAAGCTGAATTTTTGCGTGTGGCCTTCATTCCATTTGAAAAACATCAGCCTGTATTTTTTTTCGCTGGTTTGCTCTTCGTTTTCGAGATATTACGTATGCAAACAACCCTCATTCTTTCCAAGCGGCATCTTTTGGAGATCTATTGTTAAACGAAAAACAAAAGAAACCTTTTGTTTCGCTTAAGGATGAACTCACTATATAACACGATAATTTCTCACTGCTGCTTCGTTAGCTCAAGCGGATAACGCGCCGAACGAAGTTGATTCGAATTTGTTTTGACATGACACGCGAGGGCTCGATTCGAAGTCGGTGAAATCTTTTTTTTTTTTTGGTAAAAAACTGCTCGTTCCATGAAATGATTATTTCTGACAACACTGAAAAAGGAAGCCTTAAGCTAACATGCTGCTCATGCTGAAAGAAAGCATATGAAACGGAAAATTTATCAGCAAAGGAACGCTGAAATACAAAGCAAAACTTACATTTGAGCTGAAGTTTTCTTCTTCCTAACCTGCGATCAGGCGTTCTTTGTCTTCAGTTTTTTCTTCGCGGCGGGCTCGATCCTGTCACAACTCAAAGTAATCATCTGCTTGGAAATCCACGATACACACTCACGGAACGCTTGCTTGCCAATTTAACCCACCTGCGATTTGTCTTTGGCTTCTGTTTGGCCCGTAAAAATGGCTTTCAATCTGTTTAATTTAGCCGGCAACTTTTCACCCTCGGCTAACACTCGGTACAGGTCAAATTTCAAGGACTTTGCTGCCTGGCCTTTCTCGCCAGTCCCCGGCCGTGTCTGAGTCACACTAAAAGGCGAGCTATAAGTCACGCACACAATGCTCACGGCGCTTTACGTATGAAAGATTATTATGGGATATCCCAGAAATTTTTGCAGCGAAGGTTGTTGGATGGCTGATTTCAAGAAAATAATAAGAGTCTAGAAAGCAGTTCTAATTTCCAAAACTGACACACGCCGAAGTTTGGCAAATGAGCCATAAGTCCAGGACGGATGCTTTGTTTTGGAAGAAGAAGCGTTTCTAGACTCTCCCGCCTGGCTCACTTGTTCTTCAATGGCTAAGTTAACGACAGACTTAAACCATGATCTCGGAACAAAAACACTCCTCGTTTCTTTGAGGAATGCTAGGTGACTTAACGAGGGTCAAAGGCTTAATGATGCCAAATCTCCTACCAGGCGGGCGCAAATATTCCTCGAATAAGCTTGGAATATCGGTGGAAACAACGAGCAACCTCTGCTTAATTAACAGGTAAGCTCTGAATTTGTGTTATCGAAGTAATCGATGCTTTGCGCGCCAAAAGCAAACGTCACAATAGCAGCTAAAAAAACATGCCTACCTACCAATAAAAACGCCAAATCAATTACAAAGACACGAAGAAGGATTTTGAAAGAAGAAGAAAAACAACGAGAAAAAAAAAAAAAAAAAAAGATTTCACCGACTTCGAATCGAGCCCTCGCGTGTCATGTCAAAACAAATTCGAATCAACTTCGTTCGGCGCGTTATCCGCTTGAGCTAACGAAGCAGCAGTGAGAAATTATCGTGTTATATAGTGAGTTCATCCTTAAGCGAAACAAAAGGTTTCTTTTGTTTTTCGTTTAACAATAGATCTCCAAAAGATGCCGCTTGGAAAGAATGAGGGTTGTTTGCATACGTAATATCTCGAAAACGAAGAGCAAACCAGCGAAAAAAAATACAGGCTGATGTTTTTCAAATGGAATGAAGGCCACACGCAAAAATTCAGCTTATTTCTAGCAAGAAAAAAAAACAGCCAAAATCGTCACTTATCCCCCTTTTCCACTAGCGTCCTCAATTGTTTTAGTATATACACAGGAAGTGATCTCAACAACATTTCAGAAAGAAACCATTAAAAATCGATTTAATTGACCTCTCAATTCATGCGTGGAAAACGTGCAAGTGGTACAAAGCATACGCGAATTCGCGAAACTATTTACAGAATCTTTGAACATGGAAAATCTATAGTTAATCTTCAAAAAAACCTTGTGACAGTCTAGAATAATGGTCCTTAAACACTGTTCAAATCAGTGTGAATCAAAAGTATGCTTTATTCAAAAGTATGCTTTATTTTTGTTTGGGTTACGCATTATTCACTCGGTAGGGGGTGAATAATGCTCATTAGCCAGAGATAGCGAACCAATCAGATTGCTTAAAACACCAAGATCACTGAGTGTGTATATACTAACAGTCTATAACAACTCAAGTTTCAACAGATAATATTAGCCATTCTAGCCAATCAAGCTCCTGTAAGAAAATTTTGGAATTACGTGTAGAGTGTTCTGTTCTATTTTCTTTCACCTCCATGCGTGTCAACTCATTTACTTCGGGGCGACACGGAGAAAGAAACTGTTGAAAAAGCAGAGAAGACATTTTATAAGAAACAGGCTGTGTAACTTAACACAGTTGTACGTTTCATGGTTTTGCATCACGAAGTTTCAAGACAGCTACAGTACAAGTCGTTTTTTTAATTATAATTAATTTACGTACGCTCACGCGATGATCTGTTCCATTAACTGCATTTTAAATCATCAACGAGTAAGACTATGAAACACGCATTTAAGACCTGGCCTCCACCTTAGCGCTTGGTGCTTCAGTTCGGAAGAATAACAGATTTGAATTACGATAATGTGTCAACTTGTCGGATAAACACCCAATGAAAAGCTTGTTAGTCGATAACAGAGTACTGTTAGTAAATAATGTTAGCCGAAAAACAATAAAGTCCACTGTTCACTGTTTATTTCTGAGCGATACTGTAGACCGTACATCATGAGATCAGTGTCGGCAAATTGTTCGAGTTCATAACAGTGTCCAAAACCCTTTTTATTGTTTTAAACTTCAAAAGAACCGTTTTTTTTTTCAAAGATCTGGACCTATGGTCTATTCTGTGATTTCGAAAGGTCGGTATGATATCGAGCAATGACATCAGAAGCGACAGTCAATTTAAGTACTTGCATTACAATGTAAAGGGTCTGCGCGAAAAACTTCGGTACAGATTTAACACCGAATTAATATATTCTCTCTGGCTACAATTTTCTTTTACAAGCAGCCACGTGACGTAAAAGTTTTGCCAAACCCTCAACCAAAATGGTGTAAATAACATCAAGAACATGACCTTTGCACGACCGCTGAAACTCCCTTTGTTAGTGATATTCATATATTTTGGCGCCAAAGTGGGTAATTACGCAAACACTGTACACTGACTTTTTCTTTCACGGCGTCTTTACTGGGCGATACCATTTGCCTCAAAGATATACTTGTGAGAGCCAAACTTTAAAGCAACGGTTTCTTTAAGGAAACATTTCCCGATTCCCGCCTGTTACCACCGTTTTCATTGATACGCGACTTTGGAAAACAAAACACCCGCAGAAACGTTTCCAAAATTCCCGTCAGTCTTGCATGTTATCGACAGATCGGATCGAAATTCACCAATCACAGCCACTAGTGTGACCTTCAGACCTTCTTTATGTCATGCTAGCGGGCTGTGATTAGTGGATTTCGATCCGACCTGTCAATAACATGTATGATTGACAGAAATTTTGGAAACGTTTCTGCAGGTGTTTTGTTTTCAAAAGTCGCGTATCAATGAAAATGGTGGTAAAATCTCCAAATCCCGTACCCGGTCATAATTACAATCCAGAATTTTGTTCCCCTTTTCCTTCAAAATCCCGAATCCCGGCCTTGAAATAAGCCAAATCCTGGATCCCGAAAAACCTATTGGGGACCCTCACGTTATGTTTGAAGTGCTGTAATTAAACAGGTAGATGTGAAAAGAGCCGTTGATGGTTTCTCTTGTTCATAGTTTGGTCTCCTTGAAGCAGATTCCACGAGAAACAGTAGAATTGACATATTCTTACATACGCGACTGAAAGCTTACTTCTCGATCGGCTGCAAGGAAACAGAGACAAAACTTTGACCAGAAAAACCTCAATCGCTGACAGCTATACAAAAACAATTAACGAAGCCTAAACAACAGTAGCCATATTCAATTCAATTAGCAATCGGAGTTAACCCGGTTTTGTAACTGCTGGCTACAAAGCGAAGCGCATATAAACAGAGAAGTACGAATAATACTGATTGCAACAAAATAAATTGTACTTGAATTTAAATGTTTTACCCCGGTTTCTCTTCATTGAAATGAATCTCAGAGCCATTCCTTTCTTCACTCTTCTCAGTCGTTTGCATGATGTGTGGACATGAAATCAGATAGCGAGCCTGTGATGTCGCGTTCTTAATGGCAAAAAGGAATGCTTGACACAACGTGAACGGAGTCATTTTATGTACCACTATATTTTACACTAAGTTACAGATATTTTTGATAAAGTCATATAATGTAGCTACGAGTTTTCCTTGTGTTATCAATCTCGTAACTGACATCGATGATTGGCTTTATCAAATGCTACTTTGCAATGCAGAGATTGAAGACTGAGCCTTCAAGTGCGTTTTGTCGCAAAGGAACAGCAAGGAAACAAAATGCTACTCAATTTGGGCACGTCTTAAATACCGAGGTAATACCTTGTCTAAACCGCTGTCATGGCCGGACGAATGCCGTCCTCGGTTTTACCTAGGTAAAGATGAGGTCGGATGCGGGAATACCCCGTCATTGATGCATGGAAGTCCAGCGGCAAGAATGCTGCCGCAAATGGGTCAATACTTTCAGGCAGTACTGTAGGCATTTGTATCCATCTGAGATGAGTGTGCATTTTCTGTCTTCATGCCACTGGAAAGTGATGGGAGATGTTCAAGGCTAGGAAAGGTTTACAATGATGGCTTATGGCTTTATTCTTAAGTTTTAGTTTAGTAGTTAGGTAGTTTTATATATAGTTATTACAATATATTTGATTTCCTAGTTTATTTATTGTATTTGGAGATACTAGCACAATAGTGCTATTTACAATCCGAATTGAAATAAAGTTTATGTATGTATGTAAGTTTGAATTATCACACCTAAATAATGGCTTTGAATCATTGCACCTAAAAATCAATCGGTCACAAGAACTGCTTTCAGCACTTGCCCTGGATGCATCCATTTGAGACAAGTGTGCATTGTTTGTATTCATGCCACTAAAAAGTGATAGGAAACCTTTAAGCCTAGAAGAGTTTTTCAATAATTTCTTTGAATCATCACACCTAAATTGTGGAAAAGTTCTGTTACCAGCCATGACATTTTTTGAAATATTCAGCTCTGAGCCAACGTGATAATAAGGAAACCAACTTTCAAAGCAGAATCTTGAAGACAAAGTTTTAAAACATTTTGTCTAGAAGCTATTAAAACCTAGGGTGCTTACCATTTATAAAAACCATCCGGTTGGAAATTTCAGGCACAAACATAATACAAGTACCGGTAAATGCAAAGTTGCGGGAGTGGGAATCACTATAATATATATCCACATCAGCTAGAGAGACTTAAAAGAGCAGAAAAATAGCATCACCTCATATCACAGCCCATATTTTCTGAAGCTTCCCAAACGGAATGGCACGAACCATTTAATTTTCCAATTGGAATCTCTGGTTTTCCCGTGTAAATGGTAAGTACCCCTGATGACCTAAGAATTTTGTCTTGCCAGAAAAGTTTAATTTGTTTTCTCTCTTGTCTGTGTTTTTAAAGGTGAGACCATTTCTGATTAGGTATTCTTGGTTCCGTCTCATTTTTTACATTGAACTGAATTTGCAGAATGACAACGCATTTTCTTATCTGTCTGTGCAGCTAAATGAGAGACTTCTGAGCCTTTGCTGGGGAAGGGTTATTAGTACTGTTTTGTTTATATTTAAAATCACAGCAACAACATTAGGTAACATAGCCACATAAGCTTCTTTCAACGAAAGATCCAGACTTAAATTCCAAATGGCTTTGCAGTTTAAAGAAACAGAACACTTTCACCCGTGATAGGTTGTGATAGCTGTGTTTTGAGCGAGGATTGTTACAATACAGTTGATTTATTTTGTTGTGAACAAAGTGGTTCAATGGTAAAACTGTGCCGACATTTCATAAACAAACCAAAGTGGGTGACAGGCCGACAGATGAGCTGGAGAGAAATCAGCACACAAGCAACACGAAAATCAAAGCTTCTCTCTATGTACATTGCATGTAAAAGCAGCAATAAAAAATATAGATAGGACCCTGCACAGGCTCTGATCGGTCAAAAACCCATGTTTTATCA
>JAHPZR010014975.1:2500-27500 GCA_019787425.1 Platygyra sinensis | reverse complement strand
TGTTAAGTATTATTTATGGTATCCAGGTGTATGGCAAACAGCACAAATCATTAGGGCACAAGTTCAATTAACCCTCCATATTTGAAATTTATCCATTACAGACGTACATGTTTTTCAAGCATGGTACCAGGGAAACTGTCAACCATACCCCTTCAGAGTTTCCAGTACACTAAAACTGCACTAAATAAAACTTGCATTGCTTATGACTTTTCATCTCATGTCGCAATGTTAAAATACTAGGTAGAAGATTCTATTCACCGAGTTTGGACGATGTAACTTGGCTACGAGATGGTCAGCTAATTTTCCTAATTTTCTATACATTGGTCTGCAAAAATCTGGCTGGATAGACAGAAGTCTAGACCTAGTTTATAGGAAAAAAAATGTGCACAAATATATGGAAAATTAGAAAAAATTAAACTGAGGGTCTTCTAGCCAAGCTACATCCTTCAAACCTGGTGAAAACAATCTTCTACCTAGTATTGAAACATTTTGATTCACAAATTGTGTAAAATTCAATTTTAGAGTAAGGTATTTGCAATCAGAATCCCATACAAACAGTAATTTCTGCCCACTTTGCCTACCCATCAAGATGGCGTCGAAAACGGCAATAAGATCTAATGCCTCTTGTGCAGTGACACTCATCTGTTTTCAACATTGTCTAGTTTTCTCAAGTCACAAAACTGGGAATGGCCTTATTTCAGTCTTCCAAGGAATATAATTATCCACTCATATCTAAATGTCCTTCCATAACTTTGCAAAATCAAAAAAAATGTCACTAGTTTGAAGATAACTTCCAGCAGCTGCACTCTAATGCCTGATACTGTAGTATAATTATGAAAAACTGAGCCAATCAGATTGCAACATTTGCATTGTTATTCCAGTAGAATTCTACTAATCAATAATAGAGATTTGCACAACTTTTTAGAATTCATTTTTGTCTGTAGTTGTGCAATCACATCAACAGCGGGAGATGGGGAAAATAGGTCCGGTGACTCAAGTTTTAAAAGAACAATTTTATAATGTGGTGGTCAACATTTAAAGTCAAGTCATCGACTGTAGTAAGTGCAAACAAAGATTGTGAATTGAAGAGATCTAACGAATCGAGAGCACAAACTTTAAGTTTCCAAATCATTTGTTGCATCATCTGAGAAAGTTGTAAAATGATGGTTATTCCGTGGGATGCCTCTGACATACCACGGTAAAAATCGGGCTGGGTTTGTTTTTCTTTGTAGGGACAAATTGTAAAGCTAGCCAATAGGACTGCGTAAAATCTTCATCGATTTTTTCTGACATTGGTAAGCTGACGAATAGGATTGTAAAAAATGTTTATCAATTTTTGATCGATTTGCCTCATTGAAAAACATTCCAAAACGTTCCTCGCAAAGTCCTCAAACCTTTCCCGTGAAGAAGTTCTTCCTACAACCGCCGCGAAAACATGAAGATCGGAGCGCTTTCAAGTAAGCCTAAGTTTTGACAACAGATCGCAAATTTAAAGCAGCTTTTTGGACTTCAGAAACAAAAAATGGCAAAGTACATATTACTTCGAAGTCGAATTCAAGTTTTGAAACGATTGCTAAAGCCACGGGTGTTAAAATGACTGCAAAAGTAGTCGGGAAAACTCAAGCTTTTGCTTTAGCGTGAAGAATGATTGATTTTTAAATCAACGTGCGGTCATGCAGGAAAGCACGTCTACGAAATTTTGATCATTTTGTTGCTTATAAACAGCTTTCGCCTCAGCGTGAATGAAAATTTATTGTTATTGAGCATCCTTTCGCATTTCTTTCATTTCGTTCTCTGTATTTGGGAATTTTAGGTTTAAAAGTAAACAGTATCTCGCACGCTGGATTTCTGCATATTTCATTTACGGCGACCACCAGCACAGTTCAAATGTGTCCCAAAATATGATTGAAAAAAGCGTAGAAGTTTTGGGCCTCTACAGACTGTACTCCCCATATACCAATTAGATTTGTGATCGTTTTTTTCTCTATCTACTGTACTGTACTCTACTGTACTGTACTGTACTGTACTGTACTGTACTGTACTCTACGCTACTCTACCCTACTCTACTCTACTCTACCCTACCCTACTCTACTGTACTGTACTCTACTGTACTCTACTTTACTCTACTCTACTTTACTCTACTCTACTTTACTCTACTCTACTCTACTGTACTGTACTGTACTCTACTTTACTCTGCTCTACTCTACTCTGCTCTACTCTACTCTACTCTAGAGTTGAGTAGAGTAGAGTAGAGTAGAGTAGAGTAGAGTAGAGTAGAGTATAGCACATTACAGAAGCCTACAGTAGAGTAGAGTATAGTAGACTATAGTAGAGTAGAGTATAGTAGACTATAGTAGAGTAGAGTTAGACAGAGTAGACTACAGGACAGTACAGTTCAGTAGAGTAGAGTAGAGTAGAGTAGAGCACAGTAGAGTACAGTAGAGAAGAGTAGAGTAGATTAGAGTAGAGTAGAGTAGAGTACAGTAGAGTATAGTAGAATACAGAAGAGTAGAGTACAGTAAAGTAGAGAAGTGTAGAGTAGAGTACAGTATAGTAGAGTACAGTAGAGTAGAGTACAGTAGAGTAGAGCACAGTAGAGCAGAGCAGAGCAGAGTAGAGTAGAGTAGAGTAGAGTAGAGTAGAGTAGAGTAGAGTAGAGTAGAGTAGAGTAGAGTAGAGTAGAGTAGAGTAGAGTAGAGTAGAGTAGAGTAATGTAGCTAGAGTACGTGGTATAGTTGTTCGAGACCAGAGGAGCAGATTTGAGTAGATTTACATAGTACGATGCTTAACTGTAAGGTTCGTTCCACTCAGATGTACAAGAAGCTGTAGAGGTCGTAGAGGAGCCCAAAAACTCTACGCTTTTTGTCGATCATAATTATTTTGTGCCAGGTATAGCGTGGTTTGTTTATTAGTTCAGGGTTTTCAAATTCAGCCGGCGCACGGCGCAAGTCACCGGCTACTTCAAGCATTTGCGCCTGGTACTTTTCTTATTCCAAAAAGTAATTGTGGTCTTCAAGGAAATAAATAAACGCCAAGTGATGAAAATAATTAATAAACAGTGCGGCTATTACATGTACCTTTTGATCTTCGAAGCGAGAGCTTTTTTAGCGGGAAAGTCTACTGGTGTGCACGGACTAACCGCCGCCTGGTTAGATCAGTTGGTAGAGCGCCGGACTGCTGTGCGGGAGGCTGAGGGTTCGAACCCCTGACCGGACCAACACTCAGGGTCTTAAAATAACTGAGGAGAACGTGCTGCCTTTGTAATTATATCTGCAAATGGTTGAACGTCCAGGTCTTCATGAAGATCGGAGCGCTTTCAAGTAAGCCTAAGTTTTGACAACAGATCGCAACTTTAAAGCAGCTTTTTGGACTTCAGAAACAAGAAATGGCAAAGTACATATTACTTTGAAGTCGAATTCAAGTTTTGAAACGATTGCTAAAGCCACGGGCGTTAAAATGACTGCAAAAGTAGTCGGGAAAACTCAAGCTTTTGCTTTAGCGTGAAGAATGATTGATTTTTAAATCAACATGCGGTCATGCAGGAAAGCACGTCTACGAAATTTTGATCTTTTTGTTGCTTATAAACAGCTTTCGCCTCAGCGTGAATGAAAATTTATTGTTATTGAGCATCCTTTCGCATTTCTTTCATTTCGTTCTCTGTATTTGGGAATTTTAGGTTTAAAAGTAAACAGTATCTCGCACGCTGGATTTCTGCATATTTCATTTACGGCGACCACCAGCGCAGTTCAAATGTGTCCCAAAATATGATTGAAAAAAGCATAGAAGTTTTGGGCCTCTACAGACTGTACTCCCCATATACCAATTAGATTTGTTATCGTTTTTTTCTCTATCTACTGTACTGTACTCTACTGTACTGTACTCTACTGTACTGTACTGTACTGTACTCTACGCTACGCTACTCTACCCTACCCTACTGTACTCTACTGTACTCTACTTTACTCTACTCTACTGTACTGTACTCTACTTTACTCTGCTCTTCTCTACTCTACTCTACTCTAGAGTTGAGTAGAGTAGAGTAGAGTAGAGTAGAGTAGAGTAGAGTAGAGTATAGCACATTACAGAAGCCTACCGTAGAGTAGAGTATAGTAGACTATAGTAGAGTAGAGTTAGATAGAGTAGACTACAGGACAGTACAGTTCAGTAGAGTAGAGTAGAGTAGAGCACAGTAGAGTACAGTAGAGAAGAGTAGAGTAGATTAGAGTAGAGTAGAGTATAGTAGAGTAGAGTACAGTAGAGTACAGTAGAGTACAGAAGAGTAGAGTACAGTAAAGTAGAGAAGTGTAGAGTAGAGTACAGTATAGTAGAGTACAGTAGAGTAGAGTACAGTAGAGTAGAGCACAGTAGAGTAGAGCAGAGTAGAGTAGAATAGAGTAGAGTAGAGTAGTAGAGTAGCTAGAGTATGTGGTATAGTTGTTCGAGACGAGAGGAGCAGATTTGAGTAGATTTACATAGTACGATGCTTAACTGTAAGGTTCGTTCCACTCAGATGTACAAGAAGCTGTAGAGGTCGTAGAGGAGCCCAAAAACTCTACGCTTTTTGTCGATCATAATTATTTTGTGCCAGGTATAGCGTGGTTTGTTTATTAGTTCAGGGTTTTCAAATTCAGCCGGCGCACGGCGCAAGTCACCGGCTACTTCAAGCATTTGCGCCTGGTACTTTTCTTATTCCAAAAAGTAATTGTGGTCTTCAAGGAAATAAATAAACGCCAAGTGATGAAAATAATTAATAAACAGTGCGGCTATTACATGTACCTTTTGATCTTCGAAGCGAGAGCTTTTTTAGCGGGAAAGTCTACTGGTGTGCACGGACTAACCGCCGCCTGGTTAGATCAGTTGGTAGAGCGCCGGACTGCTGTGCGGGAGGTTGAGGGTTCGAGCCCCAGACCGGACCAACACTCAGGGTCTTAAAATAACTGAGGAGAACGTGCTGCCTTTGTAATTATATCTGCAAATGGTTAAACATCCAGGTCTTCTCGGATAAGGACTATAAACCGTACACCCCGTCTCCTGCACCTTTGATGTTATATGGTTAGCAGGGGACGTAAAAGCACCCACACGCTTATCGTAAAGAGTAGGGCATGAAGTTCCCAGTGTTGTGGTCTGGCCTTTGTTGTTATACTGTGATCCGAGGGTGATCCGTGGTCAATGCGAAGGCAGTCTTCCTCCTGAAATGTTACTCATTATGGTCTTGACTGCACTTTTCAAGGAAAGGCTAAATGACGTCTTAACAATAAAAGCCTTCAACAACGCAAGTGTTGAGAATTTCAGAGAAACGAAACTGCAAATTGCAGCGCAGCAAATCGAAGTAGAAACAAAACCGCTGACTTTGTTGTGATAACACCTCATGTATGTAAAAGGAAAGATATCAACGGAAGTCGCTTCATGGCAATATTACGGTAATTTGGTTGATTCATCCGCAGCTCTCTTTCATTAAGAAAGCAAAAACGATCTTGGCCTGGAACTGCAGAAAAAACGCATTTTGGAGAGTCGAAACTACATAAATGTTTTCTCTAAAACTGAATTCAACGAAAATGTATTCATTTTGTCAACTTCACTGGTATTGGTTGTAAAGATCAGAATAAACAGTAAAAATTTCCATTGCATGTTCCCATGACTTGGGACTAAACAATTGCAAACTTTTGCTTCAAGCAGATTTTGTTGAATGTCTGCCAATATTTTGTAGCTACATTTTGCTACGAAACACAAAAAAACTGTTTATCTTTAGCTTACGCAACTGATTTGAAATGCTATTGTGTTAGTTCAGTTTTATATTGCACTTCAATTTTAGGTACAAGAAGTCAATGTAATAAGTAACTGTACTCATGCAAATGTAAAAGCATACCGTACCATTTTTGTAACACTTTGAAAACAACTAATTTTACAAAGTTTTTCAGCACTAACCCTTGTTAATAAGTGAACAGTGGCATTCAACAAAATCAGTTAGAGGTGCAAAAAATGCATGAGAATAAACTTCATTTAATCAAGGCACCCTGATTTTCAAAAATTTCCAGGGGAAGCTCCCCATTCCTCTCTGCAGAAGGGGCGGAGGTACTCCCCCCACTCCACAAGGCTGCCGTTATCGCGACAAGATAGTGCTCCGGCTACTTTACAATTTTCTCCTGCTACTTTTTTTCAATTTTAAAACCCTGTTAGTTAAGTTTATTCGCTTCGTTCAAATGTTTTTTGGAGTGTTATTCAGCTACTACAGCACTGCCAAGAACAGAACTAGATGGCCACTAACTTAACGTAGTTGAAATACGACTGATCTCAAAATAATTGGCTTGTTTTTGTCGTCTTATCGTGATATTTTGTCACGCGGCGAAGAAATTAATTGATTTCTTGTTTCCAGATTGCTTTCGCTCGCTCTGAAATATTCCAAAAAACGCCAGGGAATTAGGGGTGGCTCGCAAGAAATTTCATGCAGGCATCAATGGGTTTTATTTTATTTATCTTCTATAACGTAAGCCTTTCTTAGCGTTTTGCACTGGATGGTTTTTTATTTATTTTTTATTGCGTGACAATGAAAACGATCTGAGGTTTGCACTGAGTTCAACGCGTTGTCGAACGTTGCCAACGCATTTCAAAATAATAACAGCACGTTGGAAAGCGTTTCCAACGGGGGTTGAAAAACGTTCAATGCATTTTTGACTTATCTCTTATGCCGGGTTTTTGCAAATAGGGTCACATACAGACTAACGCATCCCACGGAAATGGCTATAAGACGTCTTGTTCATATGAAATTCAGATATTTGAACTGCAGAGAATGATATCAAGGTATGATTGATCATCGCGGTTATGCACACAACTTAACTTAAGATGCAACTTTTTGCAAAGTTTAAAAAAATTCTGTGAAAGGGGTTTCAGAGCTCAAAAATTTAAGGTGGCTCTGAATCCCCGTTGCAGAATTTTTGTAAAAGTTTCAAAAAGTTGCATCTTATCATGCTGATTACAATTCAATAATAAAAAAATGGGGTCACCGAGTTATAAGTGCTTAAAGCTAAAATTAAGGGTGTTTTTAGCAGGCTATATTGTTGCTATGGTAACCTATTGTGCCACAAAATTAATAGCAACTTCACAGATGATTGGGCAGTTTATTGATACCATGATTTTGGCGTCAATCGGTATAGAATGGTTATAATGACCCATCAAACTCGAAGTCTTGAAAAGTACTAGAAACTGAAACCAGCCACCTTTAGCTGTTGTGACATTAAAGCCTGAAAAAAATGCAGCCCTGAATGGGATTTGAACCCATGACCTCTGCAATACCAGCGCAGTGCTCTACCAACTGAGCACCGGCCGCGTCAATGAGCTAAGAAGTTATATTGTTTTATTTCCTTGCCTATACATTCTGGTTAGCAAAGATGATAAAAAAAACTAACTATACAGACATCTACTACTGTACAGCCCAAAAATAATGCACGCGCAAGAGGTGGCGCAAGCGGCAAAAAGAAGTTATGTTTTTCCCACAAGGTCCTCGCTGAGGTGTGGCGAAACACAGAACTTTTCCTTAAAGTAAAAAATAACTAAACGTGAGCAGCGCGCCATAGAAACTTTGATAAATAATTATTTGGTTTAAGAAAGAGCATTTTATCGTTTGAATGAACGATTTGTGTCAAAGATAACCCGAGATATAATTTTTTCGACAAGATCTTCGGAACGCTTTAGAAATAAACATCTCGAAAGTGGCGTGACTTGCCGACGCGTGCGAAACAGAACTTTTCCTTGAAGTAAAAAATCCCGAAACGTGAGCAGCGCACCATAGAAACTTTGAAAAACATTTCTTTCGTCAAGCAAAGAGCATTTACCGTTTGAATGAATGATCTGGGTAAAATATAACCGCAGATGTCATTTTTACGACGTGGACCGAACGCTAAATATTCCCTGTAAAAACATAAAGTTCATGTGCTAAAATAGGGACTTCAAGCGACTGTTTCAATTTTCTTCCCATTTTTGGTATCTTAAGAGTTCATAGCCAACTTATTTGAATAGGAAATGGGGTAGTAAAGCATTGGTCATGACTTTTATTAGAAGTGGTGGCTCCTAAAGGAGCCGTTTTTATCAGTGTCTGAGGAGTGCAGCCGGAAACTAGTTTCCGGAAGCTTTCCCCTGCCGCTCGACAACTATCGGCAAGACTTTGTGCAAGTGCCTGATATACTTCGTACACTTTTCTGCATCCACTCTCTCGTTCCAAAATCTTTCTATTCCACTGATTAGCTCTTCCTTTGTTCTTGGCTTTACAATGTTTTGAAGGAAATGCTTTAGCTCGTGCCAAAGCATTTCAATGGGGTTAAGATCTGGTGACTCGGGAGGGGTTTTCCACCAGTTGATCCCATTGTCTTCCATGAAGTTGCTGGCAAGACGGCTTGTATGCTTCGGGTCATTGTCTTGTTGGAATCGATGACCGTCAGGGAAGATTCTGCGGATAAATGGTAGCAGCCCATTGCTGAGGATCTCGGAGACATAAAACTGCGCGTCCATGATGCCCTCGAACACCATCAATTCTGTTGGCCCCCGCTTTGATATGCCCGCCCAAACGTGGACTTTCACTGGGTGTTTGGGTTTCCCTTTCAACTTCGGCTGTTCCCACTTGCAATGAAAACTCAGCTTACTGTGATTCTCTAGCAGAACTGAACATTTGTCCGTAAATATTACGTTATCGAACTGTTCGTTATCTCGAAGACACTTCTCGCTAAACTCCAACCGTTTGACTCTGTTGGGCTCGCGAATAAGCTGGCAGTATTTGGTGCCTGTTTGTACCCAACCAAGCTTCCGTCGAAGATGCGCGACTTTTTCCTTTGAAAATTGTAATCCAAAGTGTAGAAGGAATCTTCTTGTTAGCTCGGGCGAAATTAATTCATCATTTCTTTCCATTTTGGTGTCGATGAAGTTCATAAGTTCAATAGTAACACCTTGAGATGGACGTCCGGATTTGGGTGCATTCTTGAGTGACTGCCTCTCTTGGTATCGCCTCAAGAATCTGATGATGCTCCAACGGCTAATCTTGATGTCGTCTTCGGCGAGAATTCTGACAATTTCGGACGCTCCTTTCATAGTTATTTTCATCCGCTTCAGAGTAACTTTGTCGATCAGTTCTAAATTCAACGCTGGGTTGGCGAGTTTTACATGGCTTGAGAGTGTGCATTTATTATGTCCCGGAGTCCAGAGTCCGAGAGTGGCGATACAATGTAAAACAACTCGATCAGTGACACGTATCGCAGTGTGGCAAAGGAGCCACAGATATCTACTCGATAAGCAGACTTTGCTGAGTACTTTTCTTCAAATATACGGGAATCAAGCAAGTTCACAGTTTGATCGAGTGGCACACGAACGCAATCGGCGGAAATCATGAAAAAGCGTGGCCTTGACTGGAGTTGTTTTGAACGTTATGCAAATATCATACAATCACTCGGGCG
Organism: Platygyra sinensis; assembly: GCA_019787425.1. Classification (NCBI taxonomy): domain Eukaryota; kingdom Metazoa; phylum Cnidaria; class Anthozoa; order Scleractinia; family Merulinidae; genus Platygyra; species Platygyra sinensis. Next base: position 18,066 of record JAHPZR010014975.1, on the reverse strand, counting down.
GCAGCTGTCAAACAGCCGAAAAGCCCGTTCGCTAACGCAGGCGATGTTTAAGTTACATGCACTGTTAAGTATTTTTTTAAATACGACATTTGGCTTGAAAATCCTTTGTATGTTATTTGACATTTGCTAATTCGTTCAACCGCAATAAAACATGGTGAATTTGCATACGGCAAGCAAGTTGAAATTTGAGCTCGCTGGAATCGGAAAGAGCTAGAAATATCATTTCGCGCTGGCAGACGTTCTTATTTAGTTGACTCGTATGCGTGTTGTTTTTTCTACGCAACGAATGCTTTAATTATGATTGTGATTCAACTGACTTCAACTCCAGACTAACGATTTGGACGTTAATATGTTGCACGAATAAAGGAAGCCGTACGATGTATTCTATTGTTACGTATTCGAGAGATAAATCGTTTTCTCGAAAAATTCTTCGAGCATCTCGAAACTCGAGACTCGAAACTCGAAACTCGAAACTCAAGCCTCGAAACTCGATTCTCGAAAGCATCGAGTATCGAGGATCGAGTTTCGAGTCGAGACTGTCAACTTACATTTGAACGGTACTGTATGAATTAAAAACTAAAAATGCTAGCTAAAAGAGGTAATCGATCAAATTTGAGAATTGTACTCTTACAAAGAAGGCCGCATATTTAAATTCTTATTTCTCATATATTGGTCTGTAAAATGGAGCCGCCGTTCGCGGGAAAATTTAGAAGCATTTGTATGAAAAACTAAAACGACGATTTCTCGCTTCTCAGCGAACCGATGCTCTTCAGATTTAATCGGTACACTTTTTTAGCTTATATCTTTAGTTTGCAACTCACCGAAATTTCAGAATATCAACCTTCCTCGAGTTATCGAGCATCAAAATCATGATTTCTCCCATACATTCACTGTAAATTTTGCCACGTTTGCCCCACTACCAAGATGACGTCCGCGACCGTGAAACCTTCTATAGAAAATCGAGGATTCAAGCAAATTCAAAAATTTTTGCGCCCAAATGCTTCGAATAACAAGTAGATTCGATTTAGCGAAGAAAAATTTTGGGAGTTAGGTGCACTTCATTTAAGCATGGAATTTTGTGCATATAATAAAACTGTAGCACATACATTTGAAGCATTGATCGAGTTTTAGTGTTCTTTAAGTCCGGGGAACAGATAAAACTTAAAATGGCTGGCAAAACCAAAAGAATCCAAAACATTTAGCTTATTATATGAACCAGCTTATCTTTATCGATGCATGAGCATACGCACCAACATGGTGAAGCTATATACTTTATATTAAGACAGAACTACTAACAAAAAAATACTCCTAACCTACAGTAGTAATCTATCAAAGAACTTTTTTTTCAACGTTTGGCTTGAGAAGTATACCTATAGTAAGTTTTTATTTGCATTTGTTAACATGGACCTCAGACGCGAGACGGCCATTGTGTCTCGTCTGTTCTGAAGTGTTTCCCTATTACAATTGAATCGTTTTAAACCAAAAAAGGCAAAGAAATAAGTCATTGAGTTAGTTATAAACTTACCACTACCCGAGACAGCCACAAGAGTAAGAAATATGAACACAACGGCTATTCTGTCCATTTTCAGGCGAATTCAGACACGCAAAACTGCACGGCAAAAAACAGACGACCACTCCAGACAGAGTGATCACGTGACCAGCGTAAAGACAAATAGGGAAAGCGAAGACAGCTAAATGTCAGCTGCAGTGTAAATCGGACAAAACAAAGTAGATGAATTAGCAGCAAGAAAAATCCTGTGTTACGGATAAGTTGCTTCCTTACATACGATCACATTCAAAGATTTTGCTTGTGCAAAATTTTTTCGGTGAGGAACGCATTCTCGTCCTTTTTCTCGTTCCCGTAGCCCTTTTCGCTCCCTTAGGCCGACGGGGCCTTGGTGCGAGAATCGAAGGGCCCTTTGTTAACACTTTGTTTCCCTTTGTTACCCTTTGTATCTTTGTGCTTGATACCCAGGGCCCGCTCTTCGTTACGTACTTCAACGAAATTTCAGCGTGGTTCGGCGAAGTTGCTAATCGTCGATCGTGACATCGAGATGTCCTTCATTCCAGTTTCTCCTGAAAACCATTTTCCTGTTAAAAATCTTCCGTATGGTGTATTTTCCACGTTTGATAATGTGAGTAAGCTTACATATCTTAGACGTTAAAATTTATTTTTACTACTTTAAATGAACTCCTGGAGCTTGACCCATGTCAGGGTACAGGGGTGCCACCGAGGGTTTGAAATCTTGATCCTGTTTAGGACAAAAATACACTGAAAACCCTACCCTGTGTAGGACAACAGCTTCTATTTCAAGACCCTGTTTAGGACTAGTGACAAAATGAACACTCTAGTTCTACAGGAATTTAATCTGTTAATTGTGTGGCTTACACGAATTGTATAGCCATATTATGGTATATACACACTCAGTGATCTTGGTATTTTAAGCAATCTGATTGGTTCGCTATCTCTGGCTAATGAGCATTATTCACCCCCTACCGAGTGAATAATGCGTAAGCCAAACAAAAATAAAGCATACTTTTGAATAAAGCATACTTTTGATTCACACTGATTTGAACGGTGTTTAAGGACCATTATTCTAGACTGTCAGGAGGTTTTTTCGAAGATTAACTATAGATTTTCCATGTTCAAAGATTCTGTAAATAGTTTCGCGCATTTGCGTATGCTTTGTACAGCTTGCACGTTTTCCACGCATGAATTGAGAGGTCAATTAAATCGATTTTTAATGGTTTCCTTCTGAAATGTTGTTGAGATCACTTCCTGTGTATATACTAAAACAATTATTCTTCTCAATCTCGGTGAATAGTGGCAGAATATTTACCTCGATTTCAAAGAATAATTGTTAATTATTACTTGATTTAGTTATTTATTCATTTGTCTACGAGGGTCGAGTGCCTGTCACGTGGTCTAGTGTCTTCGTTTACAGCGAACTAGTAGCAGGGCGTTACAAATCGATAATTTCGATACTCAATCAAAATAGATAAGAATCGATAAAAATCGATATTAATCAATCGACAGCAGGACAAGGAGGTGGGAACACGTGACTTGACGCAGCGTGATAAAAACTCGCACTCTGAATCCCTACATGGCCAGCAACTTGACAAACAGCTAAACCTTGTTTAATCTAATAGTCCATAACTGCTTTCGACAATTTCTTTCTTTATATGTTTTTTACTGGACTTCTCCTTCCGAAACGCTGTAAAACAAGAATGAGTACCCGCTGAAGCTCGTGCCGTTGATCAGCATTGAAAACACACTGAACACCGACGACACCGAAAACCAGCGAAAACGAACACAAAGTTTGCAGTAACAGCAGGTGACAGGTAGTTGCACAGTAGAAAAGTGAACAAGCTACACTGGTAATGCACTTAAACCCTTTCCTTGCCAATTTGATGACAGTTCTTTCGATCGCGCTTTGAGTAATTGCTTTCTCTTGCTTTCCCTTAATTTCTCCAGATTTTTCTTGGTGTCCCTCGGTTGTCCGTGAATGATATCACGATTGAAATTGATAAAATCGATGCACATCCCTCAGTATTTTGTGATTATCGATTTCGTTCGATTTTTTAAACCAGTTAATCGATTATTATCGAGTAATATCGATTTTACCGATTAGCTTTCCGATCATCAATTTTGATCGATTTGTAACGCCCTGCTAGTAGTCTTGGTTGTAAGCTTGGGTTTGAGTAATTTTTTTCCAGGTGATTGTATCATGAGTTTAAAGTGCCTATGAAGTAAAAAATAATTGCAGCTTATTTGAAATGCTTTTCAAAGTAAAGAAGAATGGCGTTTTCCTTTTGGGAATATCTTTTTTCTTTTTAGAGATATTTACGTTTTTGTATTATGCAAATGAGGAAAGTTATGACGTCATAGCGGAGCTCCGAATTCAACCTTATTCTGGGTTAGCCCAATCGGGCTACAGGAGCTCCGCTTTTAGGGTGACCTAAATCTATATATTAGGTGGTTCCACTAAAACAGTACAACACTCAATCAAGAATATCTCCAGAAATATTGGAGCAGAGCTCTTCAAACTTGGCACCAGAAAAGTACATCACAAAAGAAACAGAATGGCACCTACTATGTTGTTGCCATGGTAACACTCTCGGCTCCAGTCTCTTTCTGTGAAAAACCAAATATCCCCATTTGCAATCTTTTAAAGTGGGACAGAGGGTCTAGCTCGGCACACAAATGGTTCCCATACTGCCTTAACTATCCCCATTAGCTTGTTGTGAGTGGCAGGGCTCGAAATTAAAAAAAATTGTTAGGTCGCCTTTTGGCGACTAACTGAAGAAATATAGTCGCCACATGCAAATTTTAAGTCGCCAGTTTGTATAATCAAAATAATGTTCGGGTTCCGCTTGTTGAAAGTGTTTGATATTGTCTGGTATGGCTTGGGACACATACGTACAATAAGTATTTTTTCGACTTATCCGTTTCTTTTTAAAAATGTAACACTTTTCATTTCGCGCGGCGGCGCCCAACTTGCATGTTTCGCCGAAAACAGAGATTTACCTGTATTTTAGCATAAAAAATGCTGGCTTCATTTTCGCCGTAGAAATAAATGACTTCTCAGTTTTCACGTACAATTTCTAAGTTTTAATAAACATATCATTGTTGAGCCAGGAAGCTTTGTACCGAGAAACTAAAAAATGCTCGCAGAAACTTGCTAAACTTACGAAATAAACACAGCGTTTTCGTTCCCAATGTGGCTATTTTTATGCTGGAAAGAAATTTGATCGGGGCAGATTTCGATCACGTGCTAGGCAACCACTTCTGAGCCATGAGCGCACGTCACGCAATCAACAAAACAACGCTGTAAATTGTAATTTTCGCCAAGCTTCATCTAAACACTTGATTACCTTTGATTCTAAAGCTTACCTTTTCTTCTCAAAATTGCTATCGTTCAGCGGTCTTTTTGCAAAATTCTGTGGCTCCTGCTGCTCCTGTGTGGTTCCAGGGAGAGAAACTCTAATGGCGTGGCAGAAAATATTGCGAACAGGAGTCCGTAAAGTTTAGAGGGAACGTGGCTTTTTTATGCGATTTGGCCCATTCTTTTACGATGAACGCAAAGCAGGACGATGTTTATTTTAACTTTAATGCTTTATTGTACTTCTAAATCATGCAAAAGGTCGCCAAACTGGCGACTAAACAAAAATTTTAGTCGCCAAGGAGAAGAAGTTAGTCGCATTGGCGACCATATTGGTCGCAATTTCGAGCCCTGAGTGGATGATCCTTGTTTAGGATAAAATCTGGGAATTTTAGTCTTAATTAAAACAGGACCTAATTAAAACAGGACCAGTGGCATAACTGTTGTCATGGCAACAACATGACAGGTGTCATTTTCCCTCTTTTGTGATGTACAGTCCTGATGCCAATTAAGTGTTTTAAGTGTTTAGTGAAACCACCTGTGACGTCATCACTTTACTCACAAAAACGTAAATATCTCTAAAACGAAAATGATATTCTTAAAAAAACAAACACCATTCTTCTATACTTTGAAAGGCCTTTGAAATAGGCAGCAATTATTTTTTACTTCATAGGCACTTAAATAGTTCTCAACACACAAGCCAACAGACACAGACCTGGTTTATGTTATAAGTACAGATTGTGCAAGAGCTTTTACCCGATTACACTGGTTGAATCTTTAGTATGGATACGGTTCTGGTTTTCACAGTTGCATTGTGGTTTATCCTCATGAATTTGCGCTGATAAGGAAACTCATAATAAGAACTATGTAGTCTGTACATACAAGTTTAGGTCGACAAGCATGTCCCATATGCGATAGGTCAAGGGTCTTGGATAAACTTGTAAAAACAGGTAACTCAAAGGATTAACTGCTCACATCAAAAGTACTCGTTAACAAGTGATACCTCCTAACACCCTGTCGGAGACTGGTGCTAGCATTAGAGATTGCATGATTTAAGCAGACTTAACTTGATGATAGGAAACTCATGTGGGATATCAATTTTGTGCAATAAGTAGTTTTGTTAAATAGCCGACGATGATATGTGTCAAGGACCGGAAATCAACCTTTAGTACGCTCTCATGCAACATTGCATGCAATGTAGAGTATAACAGATAAGCGTCCAGTGTTTTGGGTTCAGTCGAGAATTGAGTTGAGAGTTCAGGTGAGAGTTAGTTGACCTTGTAAACCAGTCGAGGGAAGTTTACCAAACCAGTTGTGTTACCATTTGAGAAGAAGCCTGTGAGCCAATAAACCTGCTTTGGATCTGTGAGTATTATTTGCCCTGATTTATTTTTCCCTTTTGTGAGATTCGTGGGGAATCGTTATTCTTGGAGGCAAGCGTTTCCCACACCTGGCACCTCTGACGGGACGCGCTCAATCAAGAGAAGAACATAGAAGCTGTGAGCAGAACCGAATCGATAATAGCGCAGCAAAACGAAGTAGCAATTGAAAGGCATCTCTCCGCCATTAAAACCTTGTCTATGGAGGCCGACAATTTGAAACGAGCGGTCGAAGAACAAAAACTCGCAGTGAAAGAGGACCTTGAAGAGGTTAACAAGTGGAATGACGGTGTGGACACTAAGATCTGTGCTGCAGATGAAAGCGTCAAGATCCTAAAAGACAGTATCGAGGAATTCCGTCAAACAATGCAACTGAAGAAGCAAGAGAAAGAATTGGACTTAAAAAAGAAGCTGTTTGAAACCAAGATGAAGTTCCAGACTGAGCTACAACAAGCAAAAGAGAACAGTGAAGGAGGGAAAATTCAGAACGAAGCTACCGATGGCGGATCTGTCTCAGGCCATGACCTACCGGCGAAACTTCCCAAGCTCCAAATAGCTCGTTTCAATGGCACTTATGAGGACTGGCCCAGGTTCTGGAACCAGTTTGTGGAAATCATTGATAAAGCGACAATGCCCGGAGTGACAAAATTTGCCTACCTAAAGTCTTTCCTCAACCAGAAAGTGAAACATTTAGTAGAAGGATTGCCATTTACAAATGAAGGTTACAACAGAGCCAAGTCCATACTGCTGGACAAATACGGGAAAGATTCGGAGATTATCAAGGCCTACTCCCAACAAATATTTGACCTGCCTTTCATACCTAACCAGAACCCTCACAGAATTCACGAATTTTGCCACAAACTGACTTTTTCAGTGCAGTCCTTGCAAACAATGGGGAAACTGGAACAAGTTAATGGCCATGTGGCGATGACTTTGGACAAGTTGCCGGCGATCAGAGGGGACTTAGTGCGAACAGACCCATCATTTGAAAATTGGACCTTTGATAAATTGGCAGAAGCATTGTGACTCTGGACTCGAAGAAATCCGATCAGTAAACCAGATGACAGAAATCAGCAAGATGATAGAAACCGACGCGATGACAGAAAGAGAGATAAGCCCCCATTCCGTGTGTACAACACGCAACAAAAGAATGGCGCAAGCAAGCCATCTTGTGTGTATTGAGACGCGACAGGGCACAAGTCCTTTAACTGTACCAAAGTTGTTAATTTGGCTGAAAGACGGTCTATTCTGCTTCAAAAGAGGTTGTGCTTCAATTGCACCGGCCCCCACAAAGCTGAAAACTGTTGCAGCAAGATGACATGTCAGAAATGTAACAAGAAGCACCACACCACAATTTGCAACAGCGATCAAAGTACTCAAAGGTCCAAAGGATTGTTGACAGCCCATCAGCGTGACAAACTAGAAGTGGTGTATCCCGTAGTTGCTGGCGAGCGTTAGCGAGACAGCACACTATTCTTGTCAATAGGGGAAAAAATCCAAAATTTTGTCGGATGTAAGACTCGAAGCTTGCGCAGTAGAGCATTATCAATCATGCGCAAATCACATGGCTGACATTTGCTATGTCTTTATTTGCTTTTGAAATCATTCGTCAAGGTCACGAACGGAAAGAGATCAGTTTGTGTTTGGCTGTTTTTATAGATCAAACGCTTGAAAATTGAGATCATATTCCACTTGAGAATTTTACCACGATCTAAAAAGACTATCACAAAACAAGCAGACTCAGATGGGGTAAACAATCGTTTATTGTGCTAAAACCTTAGCATCTAAGAACCCGGGAGAGGCGAGTGGGGCGACAAGGAGTGTCAAGAATGAACTACTTACTCGATACAAAGTACTCAGTTAAAAGTGCTTATCTGTTACAAGCTATCTGTTACGGAAATTCCATGCATACATATTAATTAAACATTTTCAGCGTGTAAATTAGCGGGCGTTAAATGACAAGCCTGTGGATCAGCGATCTCAGACAACTTATAGGGAACTAAATTGGATAATCGCGAGAACGAAAAGAAAGCTACTAAAAATAAAGCGCGCATACAAACATGCAAATGATTGTTGAAATCGAATTGACTATACAATTTAAAAAGAGTCTCAATGGGCCCTTTGCAGTTTACGATCACATGGTACAAAAACCGCCATGCTGGAGAGCAAACCGCCCACTGGGACCTCCAAAACAAAAGAATATTTAATTAACTTGCTTTGTTTTGGAGGTCCCAGTGGGCAGTTTGCTCTCCAGCATGGCGGTTTTTGTACCATGTGATCGTAAACTGCAAAGGGCCCATTGTTATCGGTTCTTTCCGGGCTACACAGTCTCCCAAAATCCGACGCACGGCTCGTTTGGCAAGGTTAACACTATAATATTCAAGGAAAGCGAGACTGGGGCCAAACGAACGATTGATGTGGGTGATTATTCCTAAATAATTAACCATGTGGGTTATACAAATCAGTGCTTGCTGTAGTAATTTTTACAACTCATCCAACTAAAACCTACTCTCCGGCTACACTCAAGGTTGACACCCTTTTTCAAACCCATTCACTGTTTAATTAAATCCCCACCACTTTATACCCCTTCGCCAGCACTCAGTTTCAGATTGAAATTACTAGTTCTAGTTAACGTTAACGGAATCAAAACCAGAGCCCTATTGGATACTGGAGCTGGAAGCTCATACGCCTCTGCTCAGCTAATCAACGCCTTGCACATCAAACCGGCAGAAATCCAAATGAAACGAATCGAAATGATGCTTGGCTCCATGACAACTAAAGTGGAAATGTATGACGTCAACATGACATCTGTTAGTGGCGATTTTAGTATGGGCGTTACAGTTTCCAAAGTCGACAAATCTGAGCTTATGACCCTGGAAAACCCAAAGTATGAAGAGTTAATGAAAAGGTACACACATGTGCATGGAGTTTACATGGATGACAAGGACACAAAGCCGCAACTGCCAATCCATCTTGTACTAGGTGCTTCCGAGTACGCAAGAATCAAGACTAGCACTTCTGCAAAGATAGCATTGTCAGGTCAGCCTGTGGAGAAGCCCATCAGAGAAAACAACACTTGGCTGGACAATAATGTCACCAGGTCTCTAGAACGAAACCAGTACTACCCTCCTCACCCAGGCAACCAGCGTGGATTTCGAACAGCTTTGTCGTTTAGACATTCTTGGCCTTGCCGACTCTTCAATCAACGACCAGGATGTGGTCTGCTCCGAGTTCAAAGAACAGTTGATTTGTCATCCGGACGGACATTATGAAACCGGTCTCTCGTGGAAAGGAAGTCATCCACTTCTGCCCACAAACAAGTCTGGCAGCCTTAAAAGACTGCACCAGCTGTTAAGAAGACTCGAACGTACCTCTACCTATGACCAGTATGACACCATAATCCAGGAACAAAAGGAGGAAGGAATTGTCGAGTCAGCTCCTGCCGAACCCAAGGGGACCGAGTTTTACATACCACACAGGGCAGTAGTTCGTGAAAATGCAGAAACCACGAAGTTAAGAATTATATACGATGCCTCTGCCAGAGAAAGCCCCAACCAGCCATCTTTGAACGACTGTCTTCATCCGGGACCCCCCTTGCCGAATCTGCTATGGAACGTATTAATCAGAGCTCGGTTCTATCTAGTACTGATAGGCGGTACTGACAGGGAGGCGAGCATGGTCTAGCGGTGGGGCGTTGGACTTGTAATCAGGAGGACCCGGGTTCAAATCTTCCTCCCCGCCGCTGGATGGATTTGTCTTCGGTGGCCCCGAATTCAACTCCTCCACGCTTTGTAAATAGCCAACTGGTCAGCCTCCCACCAGTTGGGATTCTTAACTTGTTATGTTTAATTTGTATCATTTGTTTGTAACGCGCATTTGATCATATTCACATGGAATTTGCGCGATATAAATGTTTATTATTATTATTATTATTATTATTACTGCTGACCAGAGACTTGCAGAAAGCATTTCTACAAGTACATATTAAAGAAGAAGAGCGTGACGCACTCAGATTTTTCTGGAAATTTAAAGAACACTCTGAGATAGAGACTTTAAGATTTACACGGGCCCTGTTCAGGCTTACGTCATCTCCTTTCCTGTTGGGAGGGGTGATTCAGCAGCATTTGAAGACATGGGAGGAGCGAGAGCCAGAATTAGTCGCTCAAATAAGGAAGAGCCTCTATGTCAATGATTTAATCACTGGAGCACCAACAGTCCCACAAACTCAAGAGCAGAAGGAAAAGGCCATTATGATCTTCAGTGACGCTCAGTTCACCCTCCACAAAAGGAAGTCCAACGCTGTTGAGTTAACACAACCTGCTGAACAACACGACATCGAAGAGCAGAGCTTCGCAAAACAACAACTTGGTACCAAGACATCCGAGACAAAGCTATTGGGACTACCCTGGGATCCAGCCGCTGACACGTTGAGCGTTTGTTTTCCTCAACAAGAAGTGGAAACAACCAAAAGGGGAGTTCTTTCACAACTAGCGAAAACATATGATCCCCTGGGACTGATCTCACCCATGATGCTTTGTGGAAAGTTCATTTTCCGGGACATTTGCGAGAGGAAGCTACCCTGGGACATGTCCCTCCCAGCCGATCTGAATAAGAGGTGGCACAAGTGGCATTGCAACCTACCAGACACCGTCAGCGTGAAGCGAGCAATGGCACCCTTTAAAGAGCCAATTAAGTCAATCAAACTTCACGCCTTTGGAGACGCTAGTTCGCAAGGCATATATGCCGCAGTTTACACAGTGGTTGATCAAGAGTCAGGGGTCACCCAGGGCCTCATCACGTCCAAGTCGTGCTTATCCAAACAAAACCTGACCATTCCCAGATTGGAGCTCGTTGCCGGCCATATGGCGGCGAACCTAGCGGTCAATGTTCGGGATGCTTTGCTGCCTGATTGTGATCCACTCATCCACTGCTGGTTAGACAGTACTGTTGCCCTCTATTGGATACGTGGAAGTGGAGAGTACCGCCAGTTCGTGGCGGACCGCGTGAACAAAATACAGCAACATCAAGGAATTGTCTGGCATCACGTTCCCACCGATCAAAACCCTGCTGACCTAGGAAGCAGGAGGGGGGGAAGTGTAATCAGCGCCCCACTATGGATAATCAGACCTCCGTGGTTGCCCTATCTAGATCATTGGCCCCCTAATATTGAAGTTCAGGCCTCGCCAGAGTCCCGAGGAGAAGCCAAGATAGCCAAGGAAATCCTGGCTATAGCTGTACCAAAGAAAGATGCATTCACTGAGATGTTGGAGAACCTTAGCCTGTGGAAACCTTTGCGCGTTTGTGCTTGCATCGCCAGATTTCTCGCCAACTGCAAAAGACCGAAGTCAATAAGAACCAATGGACCACTGACCACAGCGAGATCAAGTCCCAAGAAGTCTGGTGGACCAAATGCGTGCAAGCTGAAGCCACAAGCTCGAAGAAATTCTCAGCAGATAAACTCCAACTTAACCTGCAGCCAAGGGATAGCGGTGTACTGGAGTGCAGAGGAAGACTCATAGGTGCCTCTCCCAATCGTGAGGAGGCAGAGTGGCCGAGTGGTTAGAGCGCTGGATTTGAAATCCGTAGGTCGCGGGTTCAAATCCCGTTCTAACCACTAGCTGATGTTGTTCTCGGTAGCCCCGGGTTCAACTTCTCGGCTGCTCTTGTAAATAGCCAACTGGTCTGCCTCCCGCCAGTTGGGATTCTTAATAGTTTATGTTATATTTACAATGTTTGGTTATTTATTTACAGTGTCCCCAATTAGCACAACAGTGCTAAATACATCAGACACTTAAATAAAGTTATTATTATTATTATTATTATTATTATTATTATTATTATTATATTATTATCTACCTTCCAGACGACAACTTGTTTACTTTCAAGTTCGTTCAACAAGCGCACCTTATGACCCTTCACGGGGGAGTTACCCTTACAATGACCAAGGTCAGAGAAACACATTGGGTCCCTTGCCTGAGAGCGTTGACGAAAAAGGTCATCAAAGGCTGTTAGGGTTGCAAGCGATTTCAAGCTCAGGCTTACCAGTGCCCACCACCAGGAAGTTTGCCTCTCACACGTACTGAAGGAGTGACGCCCTACAAAACTATTGGAGTCGACTTCGCTGGCCCCATAAAGTATCGTGTGACACAGAAAACTGAGGGAAAAGGTTACCTAGTCCTCTATGCCTGCAGTCTGACCAGAGGAGTGTACCTTGATCTCATTCCAAGCTTAGAAACAAACAAGTTTCTTATAAGTTTAAAAGGTTTCATCGCCAGACGTGGTCGTCCACGCATTATCTATTCAGACAATGGAAGCACGTTCAAAGCCACTGCTGATTGGCTGAGTAACATCAGGAATGATGAGAAATTCCACAACTGCCTCGCACAACTTGACCTGACATGGAGATTTAACCTCAGCAGAGCTCCGTGGTGGGGTGGCCAGTTCGAAAGGCTCATGAGCGTATTCAAGTCGGCTTTTCGTAAGACAGTGGGAAATGGAACCTTGTCCTGGGGAGAATTGTCTGAGGTCGTGCTTGATGTGGAAATTGCCATAAATGGTTGTCCCCTGACTTACCTAGACGAAGATGTTCAAATGCCGGTTTTGACTCCAAGCTCTCTGCTACACCTTCGGCCAAATCAGCTCCCTGAATTAAGTGCCCATCACATACAAGAGAGAGACCTAAGAAAGAGAGCAAAGTACCTTTTTCGATGCAAAGAAGTCATGTGGTGCAGGTGGACGAAAGAGTACGTACGGCATCTAAGAGAGCGGCACAGCAAGAGCGCAGGAGAGCAGACCTCACACCCCTCGGTAGGAGACGTAGTCATCATACAGGGCGAGTCCCAAAATCGAAACTTGTGGAAACTAGGAATCGTGGAAAGGTTAATTGTAGGATGTGACGGGATGATATGCGGAGCCAAGGTGCGAGCGGGGAAAGGAGAGATAGAACGAGCCATGCAGCATCTCTACCCACTGGAGTTATCTGTTGACCGTGCACCCAACGCAAGCTCAAGCCTAGACCCAGAGGTTCCACCCTTCAGGCCAAAACGAGCCGCAGCTGCAGCTGCCAATCTGCGAATCCAGGAAATTGCACATTCAGAACAATCCAGGGACATTTAAAGGAACAATGAACAATGAACATTTTAATTTAGCTTGTTTCATTTAAAGCAGACATGATTTGTTAGAGACCAGTTTCGAAAGAGAACATATATTCCTTAGAAAGAAATTTATGGGGGGAGTGTGTCAGAGACTGGCGCTAGCATTAGAGATTGCGTGATTTAAGCAGACTTAACTTGATGATAGGAAACTCGTGTGGGATATCAATTTCGTGCAATAAGTAGTTATGTTAAATAGCGGACGATATGTGTCAAGGACCGGAAATCAACCTTTAGTACGCTCTCATGCAACATTGCATGCAATGTAGAGTATAACAGATAAGCGTCCAGTGTTTTGGGTTCAGTCGAGAATTGAGTCGAGAGTTCAGGTGAGAGTTAGTTGACCTTGTAAACCAGTCGAGGGAAGTTTACCAAACCAGTTGTGTTACCATTTGAGAAGAAGCCTGTGAGCCAATAAACCTGCTGTGGATCTGTGAGTATTATTTGCCCTGATTTATTTTTCCCTTTTGTGAGATTCGTGGGGAATCGTTATTCTTAGAGGCAAGCGTTTCCCACAACCCTTTCATAATTTATTTTCCAAGTTCAGTGGCTAACACTTTGATTTAAGTTGTAGTGGTAGAAGGATTTCACTCCATCACCCCTTCACTCCTTCACTTTGTGTTAGTCATTTAGAAACCCGGCAGAGGTGGGGACACCCATATGAAAAGGCAAGCAACACTTTTCAGAAGATATGAATTTAACTGCTAAGGGAGACTAATATTTAAGTTGCTTAAGCTTCGTTAGAACCCTAAAAGATACCACTTAAAATGAAAGAAGGGTGATCACCAACCACTACTCAAGAAAGGATACTGCCACTCGCCCATCCACTAGATAACCTGGTTTGTTTTTCTAACACCTATCCAGTAGATAGTGATTTATCAGTCCGATAGCATTCTTTCCATTTTTTGACTGATATTCTAAATCGTAAAATTTGCTTCAATGAGGATATTGGTTCTGACAATAGAGATCTGTCCTGCCCTCCTACTATCTAAAAAGTGAAGCCTTGGAGCTGACTGGCTCATAACTGCCCGAGCTTATCCCTGTTTCTGTAGCATGAAGTGGCTATAAGTATTTCTACTCCCCCTGGATGTGATGCCAGTCCATCACAGGTCAATCCCCAGCAATTTGCCAGGCTTCCCCAACAACAGCAACATCTACTAATTGTGTATGTGAATCAATTTTATTGTAACCGAATCTACATACAGGAAAAACTACAGGCTTCCAATTATATGTAAAAAATCGACATGTACGCATCGCGGACCTATTTATTTAAGTCATTCAAATCAGAGAAATAATGCAGGATGAGTCTTAAGTCCAGTTGTTGTGTCTCTGCACCTGAACTTAACAAAATGCCATCAAGCATAAAGCTCTAAATCAGTTAGCATAGCAAAATGTTGTCATTTCATCTATAGAAAGGTGGTTTTTTAAATACCAAGTCAAAAAGGACTGATTTCTTCAAAAATATTACTGTAAAATGAATAAGTGGAACTTTTCTTTGAGGTTCATTTTATTTTGAGGAAAGCAATAATAGAACTTTTACAGGGAAAAATAACCCTAAACAATATATATACCAGGGGGATCCCTCATGCCTGTACAACACAATGACATCTTTCTTTCATCATGTTATCCATGACAAAGAAACTAGACCTACTGGTACAATCTGTTCTGCCAATGTTCACTGATAAGTGGAAAAATATTTTAGATTAACTTACCAACAGCAGTAGCATTCTTGTCCAGAAAATGATCTGATGTTGATTGATGACCTTGATGATGTAATGTCGGGTTAACAGTTGGTTTACTGAGTTGATGTTATGAAAATCAGGAAAAGAAACTCATCACTTGTCTGTCAGTCTATCACATGCTCTTTCAATTTCTTGCACGTGCAGGCCCAGGTTGCAGGCTAAGAAAAAAGGGACTGCTTGCAGTCTGGGTTAAAGGCTCTCAGCTCTTAATACCATACCCTGTTTAGGACAGCGAGGTAAAAAAATCATACACTGTCCAGCGGCACATCCCTGTATAGACCAAGTAAGGGTGTACCTGACCCCCAGGCTGGAACTGAAGATTGTTTTGTAATTTACAGCCAAGACATCGCATAGGTGTTGCTATTGGCGAGCATGTGTTGGATCTGGCTGAGATTTCTGAACTATTCACTG
>JAHPZR010014974.1:0-12500 GCA_019787425.1 Platygyra sinensis | reverse complement strand
GATTATCCGAGATTATACAATTGCTTTTAAAAATAAGACACCCGGGAAATTTAGAGCAAAATGGACAACACTATGTACATGAGCTGTGCGGAAGGGCAAAGTAATTTGCAGATTGCTTATTTAACAAAATGGCAATTACCATGGAGAAGAGGGCCCACCTTTTATTGGGGGGTCCAGGAGCCTCTCCAAGAAAATTTTGAAATTTGGGTTCGAAAAAGTCCAAGGAAAATACCTGGATGGATAGTATTAGTCTGTGAAAATTGTTCTGTAAACGAGAAGGTCTATATAAAAGAAATAAAAATTAAAATTGTATTACGTGGGTTTTTGTCTGTTTTCTTTTGCAAATTTTACATTTAACTTAAACGGCTTTCATCTAAAAAAGTTAAAAATAATTCAGTATGATTTTTCTACTAGCACAAAAGGAAAATTTAGTGGTGAACTATACATGTAAAGACAACAGAGTGTTTATTTCTGGGAACCAACAGTCTATTGCCCCTTGGAAATTCTTCATAAAACCAGCATACTTGCCCTCAAAGCTCTGCTTCTTGGGCAAATGTTTGTTATAAGAACATCAAATTTCCACAGGACAACTATCAGCTGATAGTTCCTCACCAGAAACACTCTATTGTTTAAATAGGAAGAGCCCCTCCCCTCTGATAGGTGGGGGACTCAGGCTTGTGGTTAGAACAGGAGCTTTTAATAACACACTTCTACCTTCTACCTCCTTTATATTAACTAGCCTTCGGACAGTTTCAACTTAATACTGTACTTCTTACCTCTTGAAGAATTGATTTTCTTTGCGACATCAGTGGACCAGTGAATAGTTCAGAAATCTCAGCCAGATCCAACACATGCTCGCCAATAGCAACACCTATGCGATGTCTTGGCTGTAAATTACAAAACAATCTTCAGTTCCAGCCTGGGGGTCAGGTACACCCTTACTTGGTCTATACAGGGATGTGCCGCTGGACAGTGTATGATTTTTTTACCTCGCTGTCCTAAACAGGGTATGGTATTAAGAGCTGAGAGCCTTTAACCCAGACTGCAAGCAGTCCCTTTTTTCTTAGCCTGCAACCTGGGCCTGCACGTGCAAGAAATTGAAAGAGCATGTGATAGACTGACAGACAAGTGATGAGTTTCTTTTCCTGATTTTCATAACATCAACTCAGTAAACCAACTGTTAACCCGACATTACATCATCAAGGTCATCAATCAACATCAGATCATTTTCTGGACAAGAATGCTACTGCTGTTGGTAAGTTAATCTAAAATATTTTTCCACTTATCAGTGAACATTGGCAGAACAGATTGTACCAGTAGGTCTAGTTTCTTTGTCATGGATAACATGATGAAAGAAAGATGTCATTGTGTTGTACAGGCATGAGGGATCCCCCTGGTATATATATTGTTTAGGGTTATTTTTCCCTGTAAAAGTTCTATTATTGCTTTCCTCAAAATAAAATGAACCTCAAAGAAAAGTTCCACTTATTCATTTTACAGTAATATTTTTGAAGAAATCAGTCCTTTTTGACTTGGTATTTAAAAAACCACCTTTCTATAGATGAAATGACAACATTTTGCTATGCTAACTGATTTAGAGCTTTATGCTTGATGGCATTTTGTTAAGTTCAGGTGCAGAGACACAACAACTGGACTTAAGACTCATCCTGCATTATTTCTCTGATTTGAATGACTTAAATAAATAGGTCCGCGATGCGTACATGTCGATTTTTTACATATAATTGGAAGCCTGTAGTTTTTCCTGTATGTAGATTCGGTTACAATAAAAATTGATTCACATACACAATTAGTAGATGTTGCTGTTGTTGGGGAAGCCTGGCAAATTGCTGGGGATTGACCTGTGATGGACTGGCATCACATCCAGGGGGAGTAGAAATACTTATAGCCACTTCATGCTACAGAAACAGGGATAAGCTCGGGCAGCTATGAGCCAGTCAGCTCCAAGGCTTCACTTTTTAGATAGTAGGAGGGCAGGACAGATCTCTATTGTCAGAACCAATATCCTCATTGAAGCAAATTTTACGATTTAGAATATCAGTCAAAAAATGGAAAGAATGCTATCGGACTGATAAATCACTATCTACTGGATAGGTGTTAGAAAAACAAACCAGGTTATCTAGTGGATGGGCGAGTGGCAGTATCCTTTCTTGAGTAGTGGTTGGTGATCACCCTTCTTTCATTTTAAGTGGTATCTTTTAGGGTTCTAACGAAGCTTAAGCAACTTAAATATTAGTCTCCCTTAGCAGTTAAATTCATATCTTCTGAAAAGTGTTGCTTGCCTTTTCATATGGGTGTCCCCACCTCTGCCGGGTTTCTAAATGACTAACACAAAGTGAAGGAGTGAAGGGGTGATGGAGTGAAATCCTTCTACCACTACAACTTAAATCAAAGTGTTAGCCACTGAACTTGGAAAATAAATTATGAAAGGGTTGTGGGAAACGCTTGCCTCTAAGAATAACGATTCCCCACGAATCTCACAAAAGGGAAAAATAAATCAGGGCAAATAATACTCACAGATCCACAGCAGGTTTATTGGCTCACAGGCTTCTTCTCAAATGGTAACACAACTGGTTTGGTAAACTTCCCTCGACTGGTTTACAAGGTCAACTAACTCTCACCTGAACTCTCGACTCAATTCTCGACTGAACCCAAAACACTGGACGCTTATCTGTTATACTCTACATTGCATGCAATGTTGCATGAGAGCGTACTAAAGGTTGATTTCCGGTCCTTGACACATATCGTCCGCTATTTAACATAACTACTTATTGCACGAAATTGATATCCCACACGAGTTTCCTATCATCAAGTTAAGTCTGCTTAAATCACGCAATCTCTAATGCTAGCGCCAGTCTCTGACACACTCCCCCCATAAATTTCTTTCTAAGGAATATATGTTCTCTTTCGAAACTGGTCTCTAACAAATCATGTCTGCTTTAAATGAAACAAGCTAAATTAAAATGTTCATTGTTCATTGTTCCTTTAAATGTCCCTGGATTGTTCTGAATGTGCAATTTCCTGGATTCGCAGATTGGCAGCTGCAGCTGCGGCTCGTTTTGGCCTGAAGGGTGGAACCTCTGGGTCTAGGCTTGAGCTTGCGTTGGGTGCACGGTCAACAGATAACTCCAGTGGGTAGAGATGCTGCATGGCTCGTTCTATCTCTCCTTTCCCCGCTCGCACCTTGGCTCCGCATATCATCCCGTCACATCCTACAATTAACCTTTCCACGATTCCTAGTTTCCACAAGTTTCGATTTTGGGACTCGCCCTGTATGATGACTACGTCTCCTACCGAGGGGTGTGAGGTCTGCTCTCCTGCGCTCTTGCTGTGCCGCTCTCTTAGATGCCGTACGTACTCTTTCGTCCACCTGCACCACATGACTTCTTTGCATCGAAAAAGGTACTTTGCTCTCTTTCTTAGGTCTCTCTCTTGTATGTGATGGGCACTTAATTCAGGGAGCTGATTTGGCCGAAGGTGTAGCAGAGAGCTTGGAGTCAAAACCGGCATTTGAACATCTTCGTCTAGGTAAGTCAGGGGACAACCATTTATGGCAATTTCCACATCAAGCACGACCTCAGACAATTCTCCCCAGGACAAGGTTCCATTTCCCACTGTCTTACGAAAAGCCGACTTGAATACGCTCATGAGCCTTTCGAACTGGCCACCCCACCACGGAGCTCTGCTGAGGTTAAATCTCCATGTCAGGTCAAGTTGTGCGAGGCAGTTGTGGAATTTCTCATCATTCCTGATGTTACTCAGCCAATCAGCAGTGGCTTTGAACGTGCTTCCATTGTCTGAATAGATAATGCGTGGACGACCACGTCTGGCGATGAAACCTTTTAAACTTATAAGAAACTTGTTTGTTTCTAAGCTTGGAATGAGATCAAGGTACACTCCTCTGGTCAGACTGCAGGCATAGAGGACTAGGTAACCTTTTCCCTCAGTTTTCTGTGTCACACGATACTTTATGGGGCCAGCGAAGTCGACTCCAATAGTTTTGTAGGGCGTCACTCCTTCAGTACGTGTGAGAGGCAAACTTCCTGGTGGTGGGCACTGGTAAGCCTGAGCTTGAAATCGCTTGCAACCCTAACAGCCTTTGATGACCTTTTTCGTCAACGCTCTCAGGCAAGGGACCCAATGTGTTTCTCTGACCTTGGTCATTGTAAGGGTAACTCCCCCGTGAAGGGTCATAAGGTGCGCTTGTTGAACGAACTTGAAAGTAAACAAGTTGTCGTCTGGAAGGTAGATAATAATATAATAATAATAATAATAATAATAATAATAATAATAATAATAACTTTATTTAAGTGTCTGATGTATTTAGCACTGTTGTGCTAATTGGGGACACTGTAAATAAATAACCAAACATTGTAAATATAACATAAACTATTAAGAATCCCAACTGGCGGGAGGCAGACCAGTTGGCTATTTACAAGAGCAGCCGAGAAGTTGAACCCGGGGCTACCGAGAACAACATCAGCTAGTGGTTAGAACGGGATTTGAACCCGCGACCTACGGATTTCAAATCCAGCGCTCTAACCACTCGGCCACTCTGCCTCCTCACGATTGGGAGAGGCACCTATGAGTCTTCCTCTGCACTCCAGTACACCGCTATCCCTTGGCTGCAGGTTAAGTTGGAGTTTATCTGCTGAGAATTTCTTCGAGCTTGTGGCTTCAGCTTGCACGCATTTGGTCCACCAGACTTCTTGGGACTTGATCTCGCTGTGGTCAGTGGTCCATTGGTTCTTATTGACTTCGGTCTTTTGCAGTTGGCGAGAAATCTGGCGATGCAAGCACAAACGCGCAAAGGTTTCCACAGGCTAAGGTTCTCCAACATCTCAGTGAATGCATCTTTCTTTGGTACAGCTATAGCCAGGATTTCCTTGGCTATCTTGGCTTCTCCTCGGGACTCTGGCGAGGCCTGAACTTCAATATTAGGGGGCCAATGATCTAGATAGGGCAACCACGGAGGTCTGATTATCCATAGTGGGGCGCTGATTACACTTCCCCCCCTCCTGCTTCCTAGGTCAGCAGGGTTTTGATCGGTGGGAACGTGATGCCAGACAATTCCTTGATGTTGCTGTATTTTGTTCACGCGGTCCGCCACGAACTGGCGGTACTCTCCACTTCCACGTATCCAATAGAGGGCAACAGTACTGTCTAACCAGCAGTGGATGAGTGGATCACAATCAGGCAGCAAAGCATCCCGAACATTGACCGCTAGGTTCGCCGCCATATGGCCGGCAACGAGCTCCAATCTGGGAATGGTCAGGTTTTGTTTGGATAAGCACGACTTGGACGTGATGAGGCCCTGGGTGACCCCTGACTCTTGATCAACCACTGTGTAAACTGCGGCATATATGCCTTGCGAACTAGCGTCTCCAAAGGCGTGAAGTTTGATTGACTTAATTGGCTCTTTAAAGGGTGCCATTGCTCGCTTCACGCTGACGGTGTCTGGTAGGTTGCAATGCCACTTGTGCCACCTCTTATTCAGATCGGCTGGGAGGGACATGTCCCAGGGTAGCTTCCTCTCGCAAATGTCCCGGAAAATGAACTTTCCACAAAGCATCATGGGTGAGATCAGTCCCAGGGGATCATATGTTTTCGCTAGTTGTGAAAGAACTCCCCTTTTGGTTGTTTCCACTTCTTGTTGAGGAAAACAAACGCTCAACGTGTCAGCGGCTGGATCCCAGGGTAGTCCCAATAGCTTTGTCTCGGATGTCTTGGTACCAAGTTGTTGTTTTGCGAAGCTCTGCTCTTCGATGTCGTGTTGTTCAGCAGGTTGTGTTAACTCAACAGCGTTGGACTTCCTTTTGTGGAGGGTGAACTGAGCGTCACTGAAGATCATAATGGCCTTTTCCTTCTGCTCTTGAGTTTGTGGGACTGTTGGTGCTCCAGTGATTAAATCATTGACATAGAGGCTCTTCCTTATTTGAGCGACTAATTCTGGCTCTCGCTCCTCCCATGTCTTCAAATGCTGCTGAATCACCCCTCCCAACAGGAAAGGAGATGACGTAAGCCTGAACAGGGCCCGTGTAAATCTTAAAGTCTCTATCTCAGAGTGTTCTTTAAATTTCCAGAAAAATCTGAGTGCGTCACGCTCTTCTTCTTTAATATGTACTTGTAGAAATGCTTTCTGCAAGTCTCTGGTCAGCAGTAATAATAATAATAATAATAATAATAAACATTTATATCGCGCAAATTCCATGTGAATATGATCAAATGCGCGTTACAAACAAATGATACAAATTAAACATAACAAGTTAAGAATCCCAACTGGTGGGAGGCTGACCAGTTGGCTATTTACAAAGCGTGGAGGAGTTGAATTCGGGGCCACCGAAGACAAATCCATCCAGCGGCGGGGAGGAAGATTTGAACCCGGGTCCTCCTGATTACAAGTCCAACGCCCCACCGCTAGACCATGCTCGCCTCCCTGTCAGTACCGCCTATCAGTACTAGATAGAACCGAGCTCTGATTAATACGTTCCATAGCAGATTCGGCAAGGGGGGTCCCGGATGAAGACAGTCGTTCAAAGATGGCTGGTTGGGGCTTTCTCTGGCAGAGGCATCGTATATAATTCTTAACTTCGTGGTTTCTGCATTTTCACGAACTACTGCCCTGTGTGGTATGTAAAACTCGGTCCCCTTGGGTTCGGCAGGAGCTGACTCGACAATTCCTTCCTCCTTTTGTTCCTGGATTATGGTGTCATACTGGTCATAGGTAGAGGTACGTTCGAGTCTTCTTAACAGCTGGTGCAGTCTTTTAAGGCTGCCAGACTTGTTTGTGGGCAGAAGTGGATGACTTCCTTTCCACGAGAGACCGGTTTCATAATGTCCGTCCGGATGACAAATCAACTGTTCTTTGAACTCGGAGCAGACCACATCCTGGTCGTTGATTGAAGAGTCGGCAAGGCCAAGAATGTCTAAACGACAAAGCTGTTCGAAATCCACGCTGGTTGCCTGGGTGAGGAGGGTAGTACTGGTTTCGTTCTAGAGACCTGGTGACATTATTGTCCAGCCAAGTGTTGTTTTCTCTGATGGGCTTCTCCACAGGCTGACCTGACAATGCTATCTTTGCAGAAGTGCTAGTCTTGATTCTTGCGTACTCGGAAGCACCTAGTACAAGATGGATTGGCAGTTGCGGCTTTGTGTCCTTGTCATCCATGTAAACTCCATGCACATGTGTGTACCTTTTCATTAACTCTTCATACTTTGGGTTTTCCAGGGTCATAAGCTCAGATTTGTCGACTTTGGAAACTGTAACGCCCATACTAAAATCGCCACTAACAGATGTCATGTTGACGTCATACATTTCCACTTTAGTTGTCATGGAGCCAAGCATCATTTCGATTCGTTTCATTTGGATTTCTGCCGGTTTGATGTGCAAGGCGTTGATTAGCTGAGCAGAGGCGTATGAGCTTCCAGCTCCAGTATCCAATAGGGCTCTGGTTTTGATTCCGTTAACGTTAACTAGAACTAGTAATTTCAATCTGAAACTGAGTGCTGGCGAAGGGGTATAAAGTGGTGGGGATTTAATTAAACAGTGAATGGGTTTGAAAAAGGGTGTCAACCTTGAGTGTAGCCGGAGAGTAGGTTTTAGTTGGATGAGTTGTAAAAATTACTACAGCAAGCACTGATTTGTATAACCCACATGGTTAATTATTTAGGAATAATCACCCACATCAATCGTTCGTTTGGCCCCAGTCTCGCTTTCCTTGAATATTATAGTGTTAACCTTGCCAAACGAGCCGTGCGTCGGATTTTGGGAGACTGTGTAGCCCGGAAAGAACCGATAACAATGGGCCCTTTGCAGTTTACGATCACATGGTACAAAAACCGCCATGCTGGAGAGCAAACTGCCCACTGGGACCTCCAAAACAAAGCAAGTTAATTAAATATTCTTTTGTTTTGGAGGTCCCAGTGGGCGGTTTGCTCTCCAGCATGGCGGTTTTTGTACCATGTGATCGTAAACTGCAAAGGGCCCATTGAGACTCTTTTTAAATTGTATAGTCAATTCGATTTCAACAATCATTTGCATGTTTGTATGCGCGCTTTATTTTTAGTAGCTTTCTTTTCGTTCTCGCGATTATCCAATTTAGTTCCCTATAAGTTGTCTGAGATCGCTGATCCACAGGCTTGTCATTTAACGCCCGCTAATTTACACGCTGAAAATGTTTAATATTATTATTATTATTATTATTACTGCTGACCAGAGACTTGCAGAAAGCATTTCTACAAGTACATATTAAAGAAGAAGAGCGTGACGCACTCAGATTTTTCTGGAAATTTAAAGAACACTCTGAGATAGAGACTTTAAGATTTACACGGGCCCTGTTCAGGCTTACGTCATCTCCTTTCCTGTTGGGAGGGGTGATTCAGCAGCATTTGAAGACATGGGAGGAGCGAGAGCCAGAATTAGTCGCTCAAATAAGGAAGAGCCTCTATGTCAATGATTTAATCACTGGAGCACCAACAGTCCCACAAACTCAAGAGCAGAAGGAAAAGGCCATTATGATCTTCAGTGACGCTCAGTTCACCCTCCACAAAAGGAAGTCCAACGCTGTTGAGTTAACACAACCTGCTGAACAACACGACATCGAAGAGCAGAGCTTCGCAAAACAACAACTTGGTACCAAGACATCCGAGACAAAGCTATTGGGACTACCCTGGGATCCAGCCGCTGACACGTTGAGCGTTTGTTTTCCTCAACAAGAAGTGGAAACAACCAAAAGGGGAGTTCTTTCACAACTAGCGAAAACATATGATCCCCTGGGACTGATCTCACCCATGATGCTTTGTGGAAAGTTCATTTTCCGGGACATTTGCGAGAGGAAGCTACCCTGGGACATGTCCCTCCCAGCCGATCTGAATAAGAGGTGGCACAAGTGGCATTGCAACCTACCAGACACCGTCAGCGTGAAGCGAGCAATGGCACCCTTTAAAGAGCCAATTAAGTCAATCAAACTTCACGCCTTTGGAGACGCTAGTTCGCAAGGCATATATGCCGCAGTTTACACAGTGGTTGATCAAGAGTCAGGGGTCACCCAGGGCCTCATCACGTCCAAGTCGTGCTTATCCAAACAAAACCTGACCATTCCCAGATTGGAGCTCGTTGCCGGCCATATGGCGGCGAACCTAGCGGTCAATGTTCGGGATGCTTTGCTGCCTGATTGTGATCCACTCATCCACTGCTGGTTAGACAGTACTGTTGCCCTCTATTGGATACGTGGAAGTGGAGAGTACCGCCAGTTCGTGGCGGACCGCGTGAACAAAATACAGCAACATCAAGGAATTGTCTGGCATCACGTTCCCACCGATCAAAACCCTGCTGACCTAGGAAGCAGGAGGGGGGGAAGTGTAATCAGCGCCCCACTATGGATAATCAGACCTCCGTGGTTGCCCTATCTAGATCATTGGCCCCCTAATATTGAAGTTCAGGCCTCGCCAGAGTCCCGAGGAGAAGCCAAGATAGCCAAGGAAATCCTGGCTATAGCTGTACCAAAGAAAGATGCATTCACTGAGATGTTGGAGAACCTTAGCCTGTGGAAACCTTTGCGCGTTTGTGCTTGCATCGCCAGATTTCTCGCCAACTGCAAAAGACCGAAGTCAATAAGAACCAATGGACCACTGACCACAGCGAGATCAAGTCCCAAGAAGTCTGGTGGACCAAATGCGTGCAAGCTGAAGCCACAAGCTCGAAGAAATTCTCAGCAGATAAACTCCAACTTAACCTGCAGCCAAGGGATAGCGGTGTACTGGAGTGCAGAGGAAGACTCATAGGTGCCTCTCCCAATCGTGAGGAGGCAGAGTGGCCGAGTGGTTAGAGCGCTGGATTTGAAATCCGTAGGTCGCGGGTTCAAATCCCGTTCTAACCACTAGCTGATGTTGTTGTTTTGCGAAGCTCTGCTCTTCGATGTCGTGTTGTTCAGCAGGTTGTGTTAACTCAACAGCGTTGGACTTCCTTTTGTGGAGGGTGAACTGAGCGTCACTGAAGATCATAATGGCCTTTTCCTTCTGCTCTTGAGTTTGTGGGACTGTTGGTGCTCCAGTGATTAAATCATTGACATAGAGGCTCTTCCTTATTTGAGCGACTAATTCTGGCTCTCGCTCCTCCCATGTCTTCAAATGCTGCTGAATCACCCCTCCCAACAGGAAAGGAG
The DNA here is from genome assembly GCA_019787425.1 of Platygyra sinensis. Lineage (NCBI taxonomy): Eukaryota > Metazoa > Cnidaria > Anthozoa > Scleractinia > Merulinidae > Platygyra > Platygyra sinensis. The sequence continues at coordinate 2,319 of JAHPZR010014974.1, read as the reverse complement.
ATGACGTAAGCCTGAACAGGGCCCGTGTAAATCTTAAAGTCTCTATCTCAGAGTGTTCTTTAAATTTCCAGAAAAATCTGAGTGCGTCACGCTCTTCTTCTTTAATATGTACTTGTAGAAATGCTTTCTGCAAGTCTCTGGTCAGCAGTAATAATAATAATAATAATAATATTAAACATTTTCAGCGTGTAAATTAGCGGGCGTTAAATGACAAGCCTGTGGATCAGCGATCTCAGACAACTTATAGGGAACTAAATTGGATAATCGCGAGAACGAAAAGAAAGCTACTAAAAATAAAGCGCGCATACAAACATGCAAATGATTGTTGAAATCGAATTGACTATACAATTTAAAAAGAGTCTCAATGGGCCCTTTGCAGTTTACGATCACATGGTACAAAAACCGCCATGCTGGAGAGCAAACCGCCCACTGGGACCTCCAAAACAAAAGAATATTTAATTAACTTGCTTTGTTTTGGAGGTCCCAGTGGGCAGTTTGCTCTCCAGCATGGCGGTTTTTGTACCATGTGATCGTAAACTGCAAAGGGCCCATTGTTATCGGTTCTTTCCGGGCTACACAGTCTCCCAAAATCCGACGCACGGCTCGTTTGGCAAGGTTAACACTATAATCTTCAAGGAAAGCGAGACTGGGGCCAAACGAACGATTGATGTGGGTGATTATTCCTAAATAATTAACCATGTGGGTTATACAAATCAGTGCTTGCTGTAGTAATTTTTACAACTCATCCAACTAAAACCTACTCTCCGGCTACACTCAAGGTTGACACCCTTTTTCAAACCCATTCACTGTTTAATTAAATCCCCACCACTTTATACCCCTTCGCCAGCACTCACTTTCAGATTGAAATTACTAGTTCTAGTTAACGTTAACGGAATCAAAACCAGAGCCCTATTGGATACTGGAGCTGGAAGCTCATACGCCTCTGCTCAGCTAATCAACGCCTTGCACATCAAACCGGCAGAAATCCAAATGAAACGAATCGAAATGATGCTTGGCTCCATGACAACTAAAGTGGAAATGTATGACGTCAACATGACATCTGTTAGTGGCGATTTTAGTATGGGCGTTACAGTTTCCAAAGTCGACAAATCTGAGCTTATGACCCTGGAAAACCCAAAGTATGAAGAGTTAATGAAAAGGTACACACATGTGCATGGAGTTTACATGGATGACAAGGACACAAAGCCGCAACTGCCAATCCATCTTGTACTAGGTGCTTCCGAGTACGCAAGAATCAAGACTAGCACTTCTGCAAAGATAGCATTGTCAGGTCAGCCTGTGGAGAAGCCCATCAGAGAAAACAACACTTGGCTGGACAATAATGTCACCAGGTCTCTAGAACGAAACCAGTACTACCCTCCTCACCCAGGCAACCAGCGTGGATTTCGAACAGCTTTGTCGTTTAGACATTCTTGGCCTTGCCGACTCTTCAATCAACGACCAGGATGTGGTCTGCTCCGAGTTCAAAGAACAGTTGATTTGTCATCCGGACGGACATTATGAAACCGGTCTCTCGTGGAAAGGAAGTCATCCACTTCTGCCCACAAACAAGTCTGGCAGCCTTAAAAGACTGCACCAGCTGTTAAGAAGACTCGAACGTACCTCTACCTATGACCAGTATGACACCATAATCCAGGAACAAAAGGAGGAAGGAATTGTCGAGTCAGCTCCTGCCGAACCCAAGGGGACCGAGTTTTACATACCACACAGGGCAGTAGTTCGTGAAAATGCAGAAACCACGAAGTTAAGAATTATATACGATGCCTCTGCCAGAGAAAGCCCCAACCAGCCATCTTTGAACGACTGTCTTCATCCGGGACCCCCCTTGCCGAATCTGCTATGGAACGTATTAATCAGAGCTCGGTTCTATCTAGTACTGATAGGCGGTACTGACAGGGAGGCGAGCATGGTCTAGCGGTGGGGCGTTGGACTTGTAATCAGGAGGACCCGGGTTCAAATCTTCCTCCCCGCCGCTGGATGGATTTGTCTTCGGTGGCCCCGAATTCAACTCCTCCACGCTTTGTAAATAGCCAACTGGTCAGCCTCCCACCAGTTGGGATTCTTAACTTGTTATGTTTAATTTGTATCATTTGTTTGTAACGCGCATTTGATCATATTCACATGGAATTTGCGCGATATAAATGTTTATTATTATTATTATTATTATTATTACTGCTGACCAGAGACTTGCAGAAAGCATTTCTACAAGTACATATTAAAGAAGAAGAGCGTGACGCACTCAGATTTTTCTGGAAATTTAAAGAACACTCTGAGATAGAGACTTTAAGATTTACACGG
>JAHPZR010014971.1:0-25504 GCA_019787425.1 Platygyra sinensis | reverse complement strand
GTTTAAAGGGGCACTGTAACAAGGATTTTGCCGTTTTAGGTCAACTCTGTGCTTAAATCACTGCTTTAAGCAGGGCTCAACTTTAGAAAAAAAACTTTGGGGCCAGCTGGTTCCCAAGTTTTAAAATTGGCCGCCAGCACAAATTTTTTGATTGCCAAAAATTTTCGGCCCTTCAGTCCAAAAAAAATACACCTTCCTAATTCAAATTGGTTTAATCATCTTTTTTTGCCATTTAAGTGGTTTATTCAAGTGAAGTCTTGAAAACAATTCAACACATCCTGACGAGTCTGGTCTCCTCCGCAGTCGTTTTTTATGGGTGTCACGCAATCCCAAAAAACAGCTGCGGTGGAGACTATGACTAATCACACCAGGAATAAATGCAATCAAGAATAAATGCAAACGTTGAAAGTCAGAATCAGGCTATTTTTGTTTGCTTGAGATACATTGCATGACTGAAAGTAAAGTTAAATTTACATGAAATGATCAAAATACTAACCGCGTTTTTGAAAAACCTAAAAATAGTTTAATGGGAATGTGAAATTTCTCGTGTTTCAGTGAGACAAGGAGAAAGAAATCCGATATCTACAAAAACACAAAATGCTTATGCCTATGTCTGAGGTGTGCAATTCGGCCGTTTATGATATAACGATCTACCATCAATGTATTTTATTTCTTTTGCATGCTCTGTAGGAACTACAAAATTTTGGCAATGAAAAAGTGAGAAAACTATAATTTTACTCATGAGAATGTTGCGACAAATAGTCCCTACATGCATTCAGTTTCTTTTTGATAATTTGAGTGCTTTCATAAATTAAGGACGTTCATGCCCATTGCTACTGCGCATCTCTACTGCGCACGCTTTACATGACATGGCGCGTGCCACATCATGTATTTCAAGCACGCGCACCGAGTTGAAACTCGACAAAATAAAGCGCTGATGACCTTGCAGTAACTTGATATGCAAATATTTTTGTTGGATGCGCAGTGACCCCCACTTTTTTTCGGCAGATCACTTCCTTTTGTGATTCTTTCCATGATACTGAAAAACAAAAAAATCTATACATGGGAAGTTTAAATTATTTCTCATATACAAACGGGTTGAATTGGTACATGGATACAGGTGTGCACGACTTACAATTTGCATTTTTTAAGGCCAAGTCTACCTGATTTCATGACATTTGTAGCAAAGACCTATCAAATAGGCCTATAATATGCTGCGTTAAACACACATAACTTAGATACGATTCTTCAACTTAAATATATGCCGATAGTAATGAATCCGGCCAGAATCCCTCGAGTGACTGGAAATCCTAGAATTGCTATGGGCTGTGATGCACTTATCTTCAAAACGAGTTTGGTGACCCCCAATTTTTTTTTATGTTTTTAATCTAATTTGTATCATTTTCTACCTGCAGTCAAAGTTGTAAAAAAATCTGTATGTGGGAAGTTTTTGGGCGCAAATGTCCTAAATTAACTCTATATTCTTTTCGTGCAACATACTGCTCTGGGGAAATTGAAATTAAAAATAAAATAATAACTTTAAATCGTGGTGGCCAGACTGGCGACCAGAAGTGACAAGTTTAGTCGCCAGCAGACCAAATCCAGTCACATTGGCGACCCACAGGTCACAATGTTGAGACCTGCTTTAAGGCTTTAATCATAAGCAATTTTACGATAACTGCAGAAATTCACGCGCGCTCATTGGCTAATTTTTATTGTCCATATGCGGACATACACATAAATTTAAAATTCATGTGACGCGTCAGCGAGCGAGAGCCGGCAATTACCGCAAAAAACAACAATTGATGTCAGTTTTTACCGGTAAAAAAACAAATTGATGTCAGTTTTTAATGTGTCTGTCCTGTTATTGATAATGAATTTCGTCATCACATTGTCAAAGTAGTCTGCGGATCCACTCGGCTATCGCCTCGTGGATCCACAGCTACTTTGACAATGTAATGACCAAATTCATGATCAATAACAGGACAGACGCATAAAAAACTAACGTCAATTTGTTAAATAGCTTCTGTAAAGCTACAACGAAGATATCAAGTGAATTTTATCAGAGAGGGCTAACCATAATAAATTTGTTGAGAATTTTGGCACATGCGGCATCAACTTGAAAGTATTGGCAAATTTTTTTCAAATTTCAATCCATTTCCATCCATGTCATCCGTGGCAACAGGCCACAGGAAACAGTTTCAGTACCTTCAAATAGTCTTCGATAACAAAACTACCCGGTAGATCATTAGTTTTGGAATTCAATTGATGCGAAGGCACCTTCTAGCTTTTTATAAAGTTACCAAATAGCATAAAAATGCCCCTTTAAGATAGGCCAGCATTAAACACCGATATGGGAGCAAAAAACACACCACACAAGCAGCTTGTGCTTGTCTTTTTTATTTTCCAAAAACAACCTTTACACAGAAGGATGTTTCAGTCTTTACAGGCTTTCTTGCATTATTAATGCTGTTCAAAGTCCATGCTTCAAGCATGCATGCAAAGAGGCATGGACAACAAGTGTTGATATAGAATGCAGCTGCAGCTAAGAAAAGATTCTCTCACACAACAGGGGCTACATTTTGGTACAAAACAGAGACAAGATGATCTTCCCCAAAAAGGCCATGAGAAGCCTTAACACTGACTGCTTTATAAACAGGGTTATTACCTAGTTCATTTTCTTGAAAGATGATAGAACTTCCCAGCACAAAACTGCTGCTGAAACCAGTTTCCAAAAAGGGTAAGAAAACTAAGATTCTTTGCCAAATGATTATTGGTACAACCCTGCTGATAAGAAGTCCACAAAGGTGTGAGATCATTTGTATCGGTTCAACTTTACACACAATAACCCTGTTTCTGCTATCCTGGGAACATCTTTTAAGGCAATAATACAAGCTTCAAATGTGCCCAAGAATCGATCTGCTTTCAACTAAACAAACAGTATAAAGTCAAACACAGTTCAGATTAATACTTCCTGTAGATAAACACTCGATTACACACTCATTGAACGCAAGATATATTCCCTTTCTTTGGTTGTAGTAACTGAACAGCGCCAAGATTGAGAGCAGGTGTACTTGTAGTAAAGCTTGATGACCATGAAAGGATTGCAACTTGAGCTGTTTGTCTCTCCTTTTGGGCAGGAAAACAAGTATTGTCAACTTGCATTAATTAGCAAATATCCTTGGACAATGAAACTAAAGTCTAACTCAACCATCGTTGTAAAACACAAGTTCAAGGATAACACAAGTAACTTAATGTGGACTCACTTTCCTTGTAAATCCACTGCACCATTCAAAAACTAGTGTGGGATACAAAAGGATGGCTTTTTACACCAGTGGTAGTTCAATATTTCACTCATCACATTCTTTTCTTGTACTCTCTTGAACTGGCAATGATACACTAGCCAGCCAGGGTTGCTGCACTGACTAACGACAGGCAGATGATTTGGCAATGGTAACGTCCTTGCACAAGGTAGTCTTAAGTGCCCTGTGGATATTCTTTGAACATTGTTTTTAAGAGGAAGGTAAGCTATGAAAGAGCACAAATGCAGAAAACTAGCCTGTAAGCTTTGAAATTCTCAGCAAATATTGCAAACAAGGCTTTCAACATGAAAATCCACTTTCAGTGTTCATAGTCACTGTACATGAATCTGTTGCTGAACCTTCCAAATAATTCGAAAGCTAACACCAACATACATGTATGCAACAACTAGAACAATACTTGCACCATTCACGTCATCACTTCTTTCATAGCTGAAGGAAGTAGGCCCTCAGAAAGAATATGAAGATGTGCACATGTTTACAAAGAGACATGATTGTCTTGTATCTACATTGTGACTGCTAAAGATTTTGTACTGCACTTTTTTAAGTGGAATGACTACAACTTGAGGAGAAATAAGGTCACATAGGGGGTCAACTAAGTACCCCCAAAAACTTTACAAACATTATACAACAACTCTTCTTTTTTCATTTCTAAAAAATAAGCATCAATGCTTTGTTACCTAATGAGCTTACAGAGAAGCAGAGAAGATCCAAAAACACACTAAGTGTACTCAATAACACAGAATATAATGAAGAGTCAACTTCAACAAATTTAATCAACAAGGGGTGACAAGGATCTAACACGAAGTAAATGAATAGTCTTGGTCTCAATGTAGATACAATGAAAGTGTGAAAACAGGCAAGTGCGCAAAAGGAGCAGATAATATTTTCACTTGTTTAAGGCCAGAAGAGTTAAGCCAGCAGCACAGATACTTCCCACTGTGAATATGCTTTTCCACATGGTTTGTGACTGCGAAGATTCTGAAAATTGAGCAGCAAAGCCGTCCTGAAAAAAAAAAATTCAGTGGAAAATATCAATGGCTTAGCACCATTATAATTATTACTGCAATCAACTTAAGGTTACTGTAGACCTTCAGGGTACCTTCCAGGAAAATCTCTCTGTGTGCTCTGCTTAAAAACCTAGGTACAGTATATATCATTGTAAAGCTAATAAACTGTAGAATTCAAAAATAACTATAAATTTTGTCAGTTTTGTTTTGGTAGGCAAGCTCAAGCTCACATTTTAAGTTGTTACAATAATTTTTTCGAGAAAATTTAGATCAAGTAGCCGTCTTAAACAGGGCATGAAAAATATTTTGGACAAAATCGGCCCTTGAAGGTCTACAGCAACCTAAAGGGTGGACTGAAGAGAAAGCAAAACCATACTTCCCATTTGATTATAACCTGCTTACTTCTCAATTTTATGTTGTGCATATTTTAACACATTTTAAAATATAGATAGGACTCTGTGCATGCTCTGATTGGCCAAAAACCTATGTTTTATCAGAGTATAAAAAATAGAAAAAGCATGTTTTATTGTTTTGCGCACGTAAAATTTTTAAAGCAAATGAAGAAGCCTAATCCGTGTATTACACTGTGATAAAACACTCCGGTCATTTGAGAACACTCGAGAAATGTAGAAAACACTCGCCTATGGCTCGTGTTTTCTACATTTCCCTCGTGTTCTCAAATGACCATCGTGTTTTATCATAGTGTAATACATGGCTTAGGCTTCTTTATTTGTTAAGTAATGTATAATAACTCCATTCAGGATTATAAAAGATCACATCTCATTCATGACAATATGCTAGAGATTTGGCTTAGAGAAATACAGAGACCTGAGGACACCATACTTTTTTATTATTCATACCCTTGACAGTCAGCTGCACTAAGACAAATGTACTTGTCTGAAACCAAGAAATGAATTGCCTTAGATGAGCGACAGTAAATTGACTAAAAAAACAAATATTAGCCTTCTGTCTGCGTACATTCTTGCCAATAACATGTTCAGTTCTGGAGGAAGGAAGTTCATTTTCAATTAGTTTAAAAGCAAATGCTGTTCAAGATAAATGCAATTACGACATCTATCACAACATACAATTTTTAATGGTTTAAAAATTCGCAATATGGGGCATTCCAGTTTTATTCTACACCCAACTTTACATGACAAACTCCAGCATGGCATCTGTCAAAATATTTTTCAAAGCAGCTGACAAAATTTGAATTGAAACTCTTGAATGCAAACTTGAAAGGTGCCGAAAATATAAAACCTATACGGTTTTGGAATCTGCCCTCCATAGCAGGGGTGCAGATAAAAAATGGAGTGTTCCAATACATGGTTTAAACAGCACAGACACAGATTTTTTCACAAATTGTTTCTGATTTCAGATAATCAGGGTTGCACAAGAATCCTTCACATTAAGCATTGCTCTATGGAAATGGCTCTTTGTTTAGGATTTTCTCACTGTAAAGCACTTAGGACAGCAATGCGTAAGAGCTGCATAAAGTTTTTATTATTGTCACCAGTATTATCAAAGTTGTTTGATTGAATTAATAAATGTATTTTGCGAAAAACTTGCAACACTGGCACATAAAACAGACAACTTTTACTAAGTGGTAAAAGACATTTAAAATAAATTTTAAATCTGAATTCGACAGAAGCAGTGTTCGTGTTTTACTGGGTACAGTGTGCAATTTTTTTTTTAGTTTTCGACTTACGTAACTACGATCAATACAAATCAACCAAAGAGGTACTTGAATGTTAGAGGGTGATCAAAATGCGTGAATGGAAATTAACTCCCCTGGGGCAATATACTAATGCGAACATTTGTCAAACGGAAATATTTTTCACGTTTTTTCGCGAGAATTTTCTCTAATAAATCAAAGATCAAGAAAAAGCTGAAATTCCTTTTTTCAAATTTTCTAATTTAGTTATTCACTTCCCGACAAAAACAACCAGACTATTTATGCAGCGAAAGTTGAGAAAAACAACAAGCAGAAAGGTGCCCTGCTGATGCAAGAAATTTTCATTTGACATATTTACATTATCTATGGCTCAAAAATTTGTCTCAAGATTGAAAAATTATTTTTTCTCGAATATGCATCAAAATAACATACGTAGGCGTTTCGAGACAAAAAGGTAAACGAAATGTCGTCAAGATAAATGAATGTCTGACTCATAACTAATGTAAATAGACTGAAATTTGCATTCAGTAAATTACTACAGCACGTACGTAAGCTCATGACAGCTGGTAGGCTAAAGAGAAAAATAACAAAAAATGTTTAAAATAATATAAAATAAATAAGAAACCAAAGCGATTTTTTTCAAAACTCTCAGGATTAAAACTCACCCATCCTCCATTTTCTCTGATCCAAGTTAATAAGTTATCGGCAATAAATGAGACAATCCATTCCACGATGCGTTCAGCCATTTCTGGTCGTCTTGTTTCCACGAAATGATGAGCCACTACGCCTCCGAACGTGAACAACGCCACTATTCTGCCCCAGTTTGTTCCTGCTTGAAAAATCTCTTGTGCCACACCGACAAACGTAGGATAAGCTGTAACTGGTGTAATTCCTAACGTTGTGCACAATGATTCGAACAAATCAGGGTGTTCTTCCTCCATAAGAGTTGCCAGTTTTCGTAGAGTACTCGCCGATGCGTTTGTTGGCGTCTGAGGAATAAGGAACTCTCGAGGTAATCCTTTGAGTCTGCTCTGTTCAAATTTGCTCCTTAGCCGGTAAGAAATATAGTCAAATGTGAGGGAATATCCTTGTTCGATGATGTCCTTATCGTACTTTGACATTTCAGAGGTAAGCTTATTGAGGGTAGTAAAGTCCTTGTTGTTCAGCGCAGCTGTCGCTCCGGCCATATTGGGTGATCGTAGTTAGAAAAGTGAAAGTGTTCGCACGCAAATTCCTTGTTTCGGCCCTGCAGCTTGTTTTCCTTCTTTAAACAAGGATATTATCTAAGGAAATGGTATCTTTGCCCTAAAAAGAGGAAAAAGACATTAAAACCAAGCACCGTTGACGGTGGCGTACTACCTCGCTGACGCATCAACGTAACCGCACTAGTGAACTTAGTGAAAACACAACCGAGTGCTCCCGTTAAAAGAAAAATAAAATACTACTCACAGAAGTTAACCAACGTTCAAAACACTTGGCATAGTACTTGAAACAGCAATTTAAAAGCAAAAGCAAAGGAGAAGTAGAGAGGAGAAGCAAGCCTTGGCGCGGAAGCACTAACAAAACTACCACCATCAAACGAGCCTTGCAGTGGCGAAGAAAAAGTAGCCAAAGAGGAATTCTTTTGGCACGCCGCTCTATTACGTGATTGGTCAGCTTGAAGAGTTACTGCTTTCTGATTGGTTCCGGTTGATGACCTGTCAAACGCACTCCGTTGCATTTTCATCAAGAGATGAGGTCACGGAGATAAATGGAACAGAATAATAAAACGCTGACGGGAAAATTTTATTTGTTCCACTCTTGATCTAGATATCTGTTAGTTATTGCAAAAGTAGCATTCTGCCTCACAAAAAGACTCATTGGAACAAAGCCTGACTCAAAAATAGTACGAATTATCAACTGCAGTTTGCAGAGATCTCGCGAATCGATCGAATCGAAAGTAAAACAAAAAGTACAGATGTAAGCAAAAAGTAAACATACATAATGTTTTCGCCGAACCTTTCTGGACGCCTACGATGAATAACTTTTTTATTGCTCTTAGCTTTATGTCCCAGAAAGGCTATAGAATAACGATGCATTAAAAACAGCTTTGAAACGTATAATAAGGATTGTAAAAATCAAGAATTTAGGTTGAATGGTCAAGACCATCAAAATGTCAGAAAATTATGTAAATCAACCTCAAAGTGCAATTGTCATGAATTATTTATGTGTAAAATATGGTCGAAACCAAAAGAAACGTGGTTTTGGTGTGCTCTTGTTTTGAAACTTTAACCGCAAGCTTGTGCACGTGGACAACGGAATTCACGTCAAAGAACTATTTTGATTGGTTTAGAAACAATGGTAATAACACGCGCGCGAACTATTGTCTTTGAGACAATAGCAGGACTGACAACGTTTAGCAGCGAGCCAATCATAAAATACAAAAATATTGCAACGTATTATTTGGCAGAATATCAAAAATAGGTGAATATATTTATACGCAGTTAAATATTTTTTCGCGGGAACTTTTTTTTGGCGACGTCCAGTGAGTGAAGAGGCAAAAGACATTCGTTGCGAGAAGACCGACTGCCGAAGATTCGGTCTTGCCATGAATCTTGCCCTTCCTTGAGGAAGGTTAACTGTACTTGAAGCAATTACCAGCGAAGAAGTCCTTTCTGCGACCGTTTTTCCTTCACGAACAAGTTAGCTTCGAAGGCGAAACTTCAAGCAACAAGTTGTTGACTATTAAATAAGCGAGCCGCTTGAGGATCATTTTGTTTCACCCTGGTAAGTGGCATATTGAAAGCTTTCCACGAAAAAGGCGTTAAATTACGTAGCTAACTGTTTTCAACAGTTATCCAAGTTGCTTTTATGGGCCATCTGCTATCGAAGTTTTTATTTTGAAAGCTCGGATAGGAAATGGGGTCGCGAGCGGCTCTTTCTTTACCGAGAATATAAATATATAAACAAGGGTAGTTGTTGTGCTTCACTGTTGTGTGTGACATAAAAGAAGCCGGCAATTTCAATTTGCTTTTCTAAATGGTCATAACAGAGCAGAGTATGACTAATGGGCTTTCCTCTTTAGCAAAATAACTTCGAGTTTAACCTGTCTTCAACTCATATCCATCTGTTTATTACATAGACCGCTTGGAGGGGATATACGTAACTGGTATGGACCGCGACAGGCCAAGATCAGCCGGCAGCCAGCCACAATTAAATCAAGCTTGCCCTTCATGTGAATTAAGCCAAGAAGGTAAAGAATTATGCAGGGAAATCGGGAAGATGTTGGCCAGAATTGGAGATAGAATAAACGCTTTGCAACTGACAAGGAATCGTCACATGAACTGTCGCGATGGCGAAAGGATAAACGATGATACGAGACCCAGGACTGGGGTAAATAAACTTCCGTAAATACCGGAAAGTTTTTTATCCATCAATTACTTTTAAAAATTCTATTTCTACGCCAGAAGAATTGTACATACTATACGCAGATTTTGTTGTAATTTAGATGTAACGTACTTCATTTTGGAAATGCGAATGTATACTAGTTCATAAGACTCGAGCTGTGAAAGCTTTGTAATTTGCATCGCTGGTTTTACGAAAACAACTTTAAAAGAATAATTGTTTTAAAACGAATACCCAATCTTCAAAACGCATGTAAATAGTTTTGACAACAGTTGTGACATACAAATAAAATCAGCTGATGAAGAGCAATATTATGGTACTTAGTGGCCATAGCAACTTATTGTTCCCCCGGCGTAGACATCTGACACAATGGTGCTAAAATAGCGAGAACAACAGTGACTTTTCACAATGGTTCTTTGTGCTTTGTGGAATCAATGATACCATTGTTCCCTGCAAGGTAATATATTCCGATTGCAGCACGAGTAGATCAGTGGATTTTTCTGCAAAATGGACCTGGTAATTTTGCAGAATTTTGTCAACACCTAAATACGTCGGGACGGGGAAAAGCCTTTGAGGCCAAGGTTTACAAAGTCTGGCAGAATTGGTTGCCTTTTCATCATGTGGTCGACCTGGGGAGTTAACTGTGACTAATTTAATAACAAAACGCAACAATGTTTTGACTCTATACATCAATGAAGCTTTGTTCTCCATTTGCTCGACCAGCCAATCGCACTGATTGGGAAATGCATCTGAAGGGATGGGATCTTGCCTGTTCCATACTATAAACATTGCCGCTTATTTTCCTGGGGTCAGCAATTTGTCTTCGGATATTGTACTAAGTTTTGTAGGTTCCTTGGCTTTCTTGTCAAGGTTTATATCAAGGCATTTGTTACGCTCGATTTTCCAAAGTTAAATTTCTCTTCCCAAGGTGATGTTTGATTAGCTTGACTTGGTCGGTGATTGCATAATCGATTTACAAAAAGGTTGTCTGGCTTCGAATTCTGAGCTTAGAGAAGATAGTTCGTGATTTCACAGATGTAACAGGGTGAGTCGATCATAGTTAATAGAGTGGACTATGGTCAAATATCCCTAAGAAACTTCAACTGTTATCGCCTCACCATTTCTAAATGAATTTTTTTCTGACAAACATTGCCCTCGCAGTGCCGGTAAAATAAACGGATAACATTACATGTACCTGATTGTTTTCAAAGTTTTGTTTTGGTGAAATTAAGTCGATATTTCCTTTGACGAGATGAGAGATTACTTTAAAATTATGCTGGAAGGATCGAGATTCTTATGATGATAAAATTTCACCGCAAAAACAGCCGGCGTATATCATACTGTATGTTTATAAAATCACGTGCAAAATACAATATCGATGTTTGCAAAACAAGCCCGACTCCTGCATGACATGCGCAGAAATCCATAATGTAAGAGGGACATTTTAAGCAGAACAATAACTAACAGAGAAGTAAAATCTCGAACTCTGGTTCGAGATATAGGGAATTCGAGATAGGCATTAGCAACTGGCCGAAAGAGCGTATCCAAGATGATTTTAATTCGAGATAGTGGAGAATAAGAGATAGGCGGTTTCACCTGTTTTAGTGAGGAGTCTGAGAACGAGAGATTACATCATCACCGGCAAATGTTTACTTCGACCTATATTCGATATCTGTCTGTTAATTTGGCTCTGAGTATCACAGGAAAAACGTGAATGAATACCCGATCTTGGGAATTTTGGAAGTAAATGATGTGAAAATTCCATCCAGTTTAGTGCCCTCTATTAGACCGCTGTAGTGAATGAATTTAAGGTGGGTTCAATAGAATCACCGGTTGTCTCTAATCTCAATCGAACTCCCCGCTGATCTCGAGCTCAAATTAAACTTTTTTTTTCTTTTTCAATTCTTAGTCAAATCCCCTACATCTTGAACTATATATCATTTAGCCACGGAAAAGACCTGGGAACGAGGTTGCGAGATAGTGGATCTGCAATTGATTAATGTCTTTTCCAGAACCTGTAAACTCACCACGATTCCAAAGAAATTGAACATCATAGTTCGTAATTGATGGATACGCATATACACGCTACACGGACTGGCATCACGAGCTGAAGATATCATTTAGGCCCCCCATAGCAGCCGTTTTTTTTTAAGAAAAATCTAAAGAAATTCAATTCCACTCAAAAACACCTGCTTTACGAGAAGGCTTAGGACACCCAGCAGGGAGAAAATTGAAAAAAAAGCACTAATACGTCATATCAAGCCCCACATTAGGGTCACACTCTGACCAGATGCATACAGAATGGATGATTATTTACCTCCTATCAAGAAAATGTTTCTCTAAACACAACTAAGAGGTACAAAGAATTAAAATGACTAAAATTGCCATGATAAATTTGGAATGAATCTAGGAAGCACGCGTTTAATCGTTTTAAAACATTGCTTGCTGTGAACGTTTTCCCTTTTATAGCTGCTCTAAAGACGTTTCTGTTATTTAATATTCTTGCTAGCACGAACCCTCCCCTCCCTCTCCTACTCTAACCGCCCATTGCGTTTTCGCTGATCTCGAACTCCCGCGGTCAAATTCTTTTATTGTGATCTCAGTCGAAAAACATAAACGAGATAATGGACTATCAGACTGATCAGATCTGAAGGAAATTCTTATATTTGTTGAGGTAAAACGTTTCTGCTTAAAAAATGGCGTATGTAGGTAGACCGTGCAAGGACTAACGGGAAAATTTCAAATTGACGTCGATCTCAGAGACTAACTGATTGAATTACCTTACACATGATCATGCAAATTGCTCGAGACCATTGCCGATCACGTCCTTAGAAATTTGAAAAGGACTACATCAACGGTAATGGCGTTTCAAACTGGAAGATCTCATAAAAATTCACCGTGAATCCTATCAAAACATTTTTAATAGTGCCGGAAAAACACATGTGTTTACCTAATAAAATTCTTTAGAAGTTGCGTCTGGCCAGCTTCCGCCTCCCATGTAGAGGGCACGGTACACAAGTCACAACAGGACGAAGGCGACTGCAAAATGACGGTTCATTCAAATTTGTTGAATTGTGTTTTCTTCCCCACTTGGAGAAGATTAGTCAGCACTCGAAATGTAAGTCGAAAGTTCACCTACACAGCTGCCAGCTCCATTTTGCAGAGGGCAAAAAACGCTTGGACAAGAATGAACAAGAAGCAAGATTATCCATTCATTCTCTTGAAGTTGAAGTATTCATTGTTTTGACTGAGTTGAAAGAAATTTAAGAATTTTAACACGTAGAAAAGTAGTGGACCTTAGCGTTACCAGACTGAGGTTTACGAATTTCATCGAGATTAATTTCAGAGTAAACACAAAATTGTATCAGTTTCAATTTGGTGAACACTCTTGCTTTTGTAGCTGACATTGGATGACATATCCCAGATCTGTTATTGAATGGGTTGCTATTTTTAGCCTCCTGAATTACTCATTTCCCTGAAAAGAGTTTGACTGGAACATCAGATCCTCACGTTTATTAACAACATTCCACGAAATGAAGTAGACAGCTTTTAATTGCTGCTTCCACTCTCTACTTTCAACGTGCAGATCGGTATATATATAAGTGGTCCGGTAAATTAAATGAATTTAAAAAATAATCTTAATTAATGAAAGAACGTATGAACGATCTCGTGAGAATAATGTCGCACTTAGTTTTACAAAGAGATTTTCAATGTAATACCTGCAAATTTCTTTTCCACATTCAACTATCAGTGGTAGTCAATGAACGCTCGCAACTTCAATGGATTTAGTCCCACGAAGGAGGCAATGAAACGACACTTCAAGAAAGTTCCTCCAACTTCCAGCACTTGCGTCGAATAAACAGCCTTGTCGGCTTTCCCTTACTTTTAACCATGATGATTACCAGGTAATAACACAAGAAAAACACTGCTATTGGATAACTGAGTTATTATATAACGATGGGGGGTGATTATCACGAGTGGTAAAAAAATACGGCGAATTGATCCCTAGCACTCTTAAGTTCCTGTTTTTCTAGCTATGGGCCATGATTACTACATTGTGATTGAACACGTGTGTTTCTGAGCTGTTGTTTTTCGTGTAACAGTATTTTTTTAAAGTAACTTTCAAACAAAGCGGGAGAGTATTTTAATGATAAGCCGCTAACAGCGCACTGTATGAGCCATATATAACGGGGTCTTCAACGCTATTCGTCATTTCTCATCAAGTAGCAATTTCTCATCTGCACCAGGCGATAACAAAGCGCTGGGGAGTTTCAGACAACGTGATCAGGGGTGAAAACAAATTTGCTGAAACTGGGTCAAACATGGGAACGAGTTGCATCGAGATTTTGGAAATGCATCAGTAAGTCGTCAGAGTCACGTGCTAAGCATGTGTCGCATGCCGGCACGCGTTGTCATAGTGAACGGATGCATGCTGGGTAATTCAACCAAAACCTTTGCGAGAGCAGACAGTATATATAGTTGAACATGGGGAAAATTTTGGTGAGATTATCAGAGCTGAATGCAATGGATGACTGCCATGTTTTGGTGCCCCCGATCCACACATCGCACTCCACTCGTCTTGATATCAATTTTTAAAACCTTTGCCAACAAGAATCGTGACCTTGGAACTAAGCTTAAATCATCGTGTTTAGTGAATGTCTCAGGTGTGCTCAGCGTCAGGGAAACAAAAGCGCTTACTGTGCATGGGATTTGTTTTTAACAACAACTGGCTTCTGCTCATAAACTGACCCCTTAGTGTATCTCACCAGGAAAGGAGAGGCAACGTAAAGGAAAGTTGAAAGACCAAAGATCACACGGAGAAGCACTGGCGGGTTGGGGAGAATTCCCAGGAAAATTGAATGGGCGTATGCTCCACTTCCAAAAACCCTTACCCTACTCATAGGCTTAGGACCGAAATCTGTGACCTACCCCGCCCTATCTAACTCTTGACCAAAAATTCGATACCCTATTTGGCTTAAATTGGACCTGCCCAGTTCCGAACGATGCTGAAAGCGATTGTGAAGAGATTTTGTTGATGGTCTTGTTGATAATGATCGATCAATGAAACAATAGCCTCTCCTAACAAACAAAACAAAAACCGCACCCTATTTGAGACCAAATTGGCCCAAATGGATAACCTATTTCTGACAAAAACGGATGAAAAACCGTAGCTGCACGTACCTATGCAACCCATATACGGGAGTATCCCCCGGCCCGGGCCTTATGCGTCACCTGGTGCGGAGAGAACTAAGTAAGTAACCGCCCCAGGCCGTACAGTATTTGCCAATTGCCAGGAATCGCTTCATGGGAGACAATGGAAAAAAGATTAGACAGGACAGGAAACGTAAATGAGATCATCCTGACTAAGATAGTTTGAAAACCCCTTTGGAGCAAAAAAAAAAAAAAAAAAAAAAAATTGATGAAAAACTGAAGATATGCTGGGGGCAGGCATTTGGGTTCAGCCCATTCGAATCTTTGGTTACTTAACTTTACTCGGTGTTCCGCATTGCTAAATCGCTCACCCTATACTAGCTTTTACTATTGTTGGGGCAGTCTCAGTCATGGCATTTTTTTAACAGGCTAACGGAAATGTTTTAAAATCTTTGGATGCAGAGGGCAATAACTGGGCAACAACAAACGAAGGCAGCCAGCTTGTCTTCTAACTGATCTCTTTTTCAAGAAATGCTGATCTTGGCAAACGTTATTGTACTGGTAATTTAAACCAAGTTGATTAGCAGACAGCCAATAGGGTAAAGTTAAGAAGAAGTGGTAATTGTTGCTCAGAACTGCCGCACTGTAACCACGATAATGAGAATGTTCCTCGCTCATGTTAGGTTTCATTCCGATAAGGGTGTATTATTTACATTTTCACAGTTGTTACATTTTATGATAACTATGCTTAGGCGGTACGTTCTTAAGCTAAGCCCCAAATGAACAAGAGCTAGAAAACGTGTTCAAACAATTCTAGTAACTGGATTGATAGACGTTATACTTCATTTATCTCTGAAAAATTTTGCCTCTTTTGAGGGCGAGACTCAAATTAGTCATGCCTCAATAAAATCTGGATTCCCATCTGCATTATTTCATTACCGATGATTAGTTCCTTACTTTGAGTCCCTTCCGGTAAACCAGACTTAAACGATGAATTTAAATGAACAAATTGACACTATACATACTGTTATAATGTATCCTTGCTTTGATGTTTTCGGGCAGAAATAAATCCCTGAGGTATATCCTTGAACCGGCTCTTTCCATCCAACAGGACTAGGTCGGTGTGATGGTGTTAAATGTCTTAAATTCCGGTAACAGAGGTTTCTTGTAAGTCAATGCCGCAGGTGAAGACCTATAAATTACATTTCGTGCCATTTCTATTGGTCGAAAACCTGTTAGTGAACCGGCTTTCAGCGTCAATCAAAATTGTGTACGAGTGTAAGGTAGTACTCGTGATTTAGGCCCTTTTTAAGGTACATTGAGGGACTGACTCCTTTGAAACATAATAAATATGAGCGAGTTTTTTGTTGGATAGCAGTTTCACAAGATGGAGTTATCGAACCGTACGCTAGTGATTTACGCAGAGTTTTCATCCTCGCTGGGAATAGAGAGTACAGAGACGGTGAAAATCGACACTTAATTCAGTGCGGAAAAAATATCACAATTTATGTTTGAACAGATCTTCTGTTTACGTCTGACTGGGTCTTGTTTCCAACTGTGTCCGAAACACACAGGAAAGGTCATTTCCTCAGTATATTTTTTTTTGGCTTCCTACAAGCTTACTAAAGCTACTTTTACATATTTTTTACAGTTCGTCACTTCCTTTAAGAACATAGTTTGTCGTGAATTCTAAAGGACTATTCAAATTTCCTTCTTTTCTTTTTGTCAGAGAGAAAAAATATAGCTTCGCCCTCGAAGTGTTGGCGGTACTGTTTTCGCTTCTCATTAGAAAAAAAGAGCACCCGATGGTCCACTGATAGTTTTGAGAATCTGAGAAGTTTTTATTTGTAAAGTTGACCAGAATCTAATTTCTCTTTTCATAAGAAGTTCTTACCAAGATGACATGTGATGGAAAAAAATAATGCTATCAGGAAAACAAGGGCCATCGTCTGAGTTGTGACAACCCCGACGGTTCGATCCAACACGAAATTCTGCCAGTACAGGTTACCTACATTGTTGGAATCCAGCTTCGAAGTAACTGGCTTAAAGGAGAAGAGAAATTTCACTGAGAAATCCTGACAAACGCTACTTGTTCTATAGTCCAAGAAAGTTAAAGCAGTTTCTTTGGCTTATCGTTCTCGAGTCGCCGGCTTGTTTTTCTACGTTCAGTTGATCTTTCTGAAGAAATGGAGCAGCCTTCTATTATGCCTCACAGAATTGCTAGAAAATCACAAGGGTCTTTGGAGGCAAAAACCCTTAAACCAGGTGTATCATTTAAGCCTTTGTTTACATTTCTGAAAGTGCAAAAAATTGCCACTTTGGAAAGCTTGTTTTGAAGCCAGCTCTCAGTTTCGGTTTCTATGCACGAAAATCGAGGAATAAATGATGCCTCTCAGAAACGCGTGAGGAACCACGTGCTCGTGATCACGTGTAGCTGATCACACACTGGTCAGGTGTTCTACATGTAACAAACACGCTGAGGCGACTCCTTCCCTTCAACATCTTCAGCCAACCCTCTCACTTGTCAAATCTGACATGGGTGATTCGGCTGTCAAGCGGATAGCTTTTTACAACTAACGCATGTGTGCTTTTTTAAAGTAAGTCAGAGTTCGAACGTTGCCCAGTTTGAGGTTGGATTGAACTGTAGTTGCTAAAATATTTTCTGCTCTGTGCTGCAGTGAATCTGCGTTCTCCGCCATGTGGATAATTTGGAAAATTTGCGCAAACCTTTCAGTTTCAGTAAAATTAAATGTGCTCACTTGTGAACAAAAGGATTAAATCAAAACGGTCTTATAATAAACCCATTGTAGCTCTTAGCAGATGAATGGTTGATTGATTGATTACTCCAAGGTCAAATGTAGCGTTTTTCAGCTTCAAAGATATAACTGTAAACATTGCTATAGGTGTGAATCTTTGTTATGTAATGCTTTATCCTTAAAGCTCTTTCGTTAATACTAAGGAAGACTAGCCTGGTTGACGCGAAATTCAATGCTGGTCTATTGAAAAACGCACGGTGCCATGAAAAAACTTAAATCTTAAAATATTCTGACTGTTAAATTGGACTCGACTGCTGTCCAAATTGCTTGCTAACTTGAATGGACACTATCCAAATTATCTTGAACATTTTAGAAAAAAACAGATAGTGCTGATGGGAACAAAAGGGTGACAGTACCGCGTAATCATAGCGTAAGCTTCTGTCAACAAACAATATGCGAGTCATGAGTAAAATTTAGGTTAATGATAAGCACCCCGTCAGCAATATGTACGCACCCAGCGTTTTCTGGAAACTCTCGGCTACCTTGGGTGCAAAATCATGCAATCTGCATGCGGAAGGTATCAACGGATCAAATCAGTTGAGCTGATATAATTTTTTGCTCTTCAGCCGGTTTGTTGAAAATAGGCAAGAACTCCGTTTAAAAAATACATTGATTTGAGTGGCTATATTCAGGCGCCGTCTTCACCAGCTTTGTTATTTTGATGTCATAGGCTAAAAAAATCCGTCACGAAAACGGAGCTTTTAGGAAACGCTCTTCAAACGGAAGAATTTAAAAACGCCGGCTTTGTGTTTGAGGGTCTTAGGAGTGGACGGAAAACATTTTGAAAGTGGAGCTTTTCTAAAACGATGACGACATGGTGATCATGTGATCTCCCTGCACGTACGTACATACATAAAAGTATGAACTTTACCTCTCCCCATTCTCCTCGCGGCTTTGCCACTCGCGCTTCTCGGCTCAGCCGCCAAAACTTTATTTCGCGTGCGCTAACAATACCGCCAGCTACGCAGGCTAGCGGGAGGCTAGCGGCTTCTCGGGAAGCTTAATTACCAGCCGCTGTCCATGAAAGGAGCCCGCGCTTTTGCGGTCACGAGTGAGCGGCGGAAATCAAGTCCACTTCTTGACAAAGAGAACAAAGCTGTCCATGCGCATTTCATGCATAGACTGAAATCTCGTCCGGTCGCCACAACGAGTAGCTCTGGGAAATAAATTGCTTATCCAAATTCAGTAGTTGCGAAGTCAAAGCAAAACACGTAATAAACGAAGGGCAGGTTGCTGAAATTGAGGTCTGCAAATTCTTACAGTTTAGATACTCTTAAATACTCTTTTGCTTTCACTTGATAGTGTTATTTGATCTTTGCTCACAACGGAGCTCATTCGTTCACTAGTATTTGTGTTAACCATGACCGCTGAATATGAAGACTAAAGGCGCATCTATATATTGTTAGCCTCGATCTGAAGTGAAATATTTGACCTACCAGCCACGAACTACTGAAAACGCTACGTATTGTCCCATCTTGAGCTTCATCACTTTTGTGCCGGTATTTTGAGACCAATTTGCTTGCTTGCCTATGACTTGAAACCGTGCTTTTCTGTGCGATTTCTCTCCGCTTACAACCAAAAATTACTTGTGATCTATCGCGACAAAAGCTTCAAGAATCTTTGGCCGAGGGAAAAAATGAAGAGAAGTTAGATGGGACCTTTGCAAGTACGTCATACAACGAACTTTCCAACGTTGCGTGACTACGAAGAACAAGTACCGCAATCGGGCTCTCAACAAGACTCCTGCCTACGCAGACATTCTTGGGGCTCGTCACGCAATCTTCCTTCCCAACGAATGTAGGAGAGGAAGATTGCGTGACGAGCCTAAAGAACGTCTGCGTAGGAGGCTACGTCTAACCACGTACAAGAAAATTCTTCGCCAACGTCAAATGTCATACACAAAAAACACGCAACAAATTGTAGAAAAATATTTTTTTTTATTGAGTACAAAACTCGTTCCGTATGCGCGTACAAAATAAATGTGACAGCCACAGAGATGGCACGAAAGAGACATTAGAAATAAATACTTCATGTACCAAAATTGCAGTCATTTGGAACGCGTTAAGATACAATTATAATATAATAATGATACATACATACATACATAAAAGTACTAAAAATGATTTTTATAAACTTAATTTTCTTCTGAATCAGTTATAAAACATGACTTTTTTCCTCAGAAAAGAATTTTTAAACATCTTTTCTCTTGAGACAAAATTCTGTTCAGGTGGCTTAAAATACAAACCAAATGAACTGGTTGGTTATTTTACAAATTGTAAAATAAAGCCTTTGAGGCTATTTGCCACAACGAAGGAAATTCCTCTATAATTTATAGTCACACTATTTGTCTCCTACACGAAGTAGTTTTTTCTTAAAACTGACATGTATTGCTTGGACGAAGCGGTCAACGGACCGTACGAGCCGCTGTCCCCTTCGCTTAGTAGACTCGGCTTCAGATCGAGGTCTGACGTCAAAGGAGCTGAAAGACAAACAGTCATTTAATCATTGAAACAAGCAAGCAATTACATCTGGAGTCACCTATTTTGCAAATCGTCTTTCTTGTTTTTTAATTTCTCAAAAAGACCTAGGAAAATGTAAGCCACAGAACGGAGAGTTTTACTTTTACATAATCACACCGAAAGAAATAACTCACCGCTTTCTAAGTGGCGCTTTATACTCTTGTTAAGTTCATTTTCTACAGCCTTCATTAACTGACCGTCTCCCTGCTCGAAAATAAACAGAATACCATTAAAATATACCATCTTTATTCATTTACCAGTAGACCATTACTCTGATAAATTTTCGTTCGCAGTTTGAAGGGGCATTGTCACGAGGATTTTGCTGTTTTAGGTCAATTCTGTGCTAAAATCATTACTTTAAGGCTTTAATCGTAAACAACAAGCTTCTGTTAAGCTACGACGAAGATATCAAACAAATTTTATCAGAGACGGCTAACCATAATAAATTTCTTGAGGATTTTGGAACTCGTGGCATCAAAACTTGAAAAAATTGGCCAATTTTTTCAAATTTCAATCCATTTTCATCTATGCCATCCGTAGCGACAGGCGGCAGGAAACAGTTTCAGTACCTTCAAATATTCTTCGATAACAAAACTAGATCATTAGTTTTGAAATTAAGTTGATGCGAAGGCACCTTCTAGCCTTTTATAAAGTTGCCAAATAGCGTGAAAATGCCCCTTTAAAAAGGGCTAACTAATGGAAGTGCGGAGTCCAAAAAGATATTGCATTAATGTGAAACTAAATATTCTATAGTAACTTCGCAAGAAATGTTTAACACTCAACATTTAAGAAACAGAAAATATGCACCGTGTTTCTATCAAGATATAGAAACACGAGTGACAGTTTGGAAAAAACGAGAACTGCTGTGGGAACACGAACCGTAGGTGAGTTCTCCCAAACTTTTAAGAGTGTTTCTATAACTCTATGGAAACACGAGAGACCATGTTTTCTATTTCTTTTAGAAAACACCACGACGAAAAAGAGCTCGTGCTAGTTCTGTATCTCTATCGAGTTACAGAAACACTATTTTAAACCAATCAGTGCGAGTACTTTCTTATGGCTGTTTCCTAAAGGGAAGATATCATTCGAGCATGAAAATCAGAGCGGATTAGGACAACAAAGACGTGATTGATTATGACATTTTAGAGAAACCTGCCCGCTTTTTTCAAATTTCTCAAACAACCACGCAGCAAATAACCGTATATGGCACAACCTCGTCCTCAGGGCCTTCTCCACTATTCCAAATGGGGGGTGCGACAAGCCGCCATTTTGAAAATCGTCGAGGAGAAGGCCCTGGGAACGAGGTTGCATATGACAATCAGTCTTTGACACTCTGGGCGTTTTCCATTTACCAAAAGATTCCGGAAAATTCCCGAAACTTCGTTGGGAAATGCTTATCGGCGAAAGACGTGTTCCATTTGACACACTCGTCTCATTCATCCCAGGCTCCCTTCACCGTCCGATGTATTTCCCGCCAAAATACAAAATGGCGGCACAACTATTATTGTTGAAGAAAGTGCTAGACTTCTCTTTGGAAGAAGAGTGCCTCGTTAATTCAGATGATGATAACATTCCTTTCCTGGCGGCCGTTGCAACCTATATGAGGCGCCCAGAAATAAAGGTTTTTATGAAAATATTTTGCTTGTATAAGCTTACGATCGATGAATTTAAAAGCCACTTCAGGATGACTGTGGCCGAGTAGTACAAGCCACAGGAAGAGTTCCTAAGTTCCTAAATCAGGAGCCAGGCCATGACAGACTGAGCATTCGTAGAAAGCGGAGGAGACGGAAGCCACCGAGCTAGCTGAGGGAGTTGCCGCCATATTTCCTTGCCGATGATATGGTCGTGAGCGGCCTGGAACTGGTAAGCCTTTGCGAAACCCGTAAATGGAACACGCAGTTCCATCGGAAAATTTCCAACGGGAAAACGGGACTAACTTTTCAGAAGTTCCACTTTTTCCGGAAATTTTCCAGTGGAACAAACCAAAAAATCATGTTCCATTTACAACCCAACCGGAATTTCCGGAATCTCTTGGTAAATGGAAAACACCCTCTACTTCTGTGACATCCCCGCTTCTCGCTCCTTGATTGGTCAAATATGCAGCCAGCAGAGTACAAAACCAATCAAAATCTTTCATATCATGTAATTGTCACGAGCTTTACCTTGGAGTACATTCGATCTGGACTTGTTGCAGGTGAACTGTTCAATAGTCCAGCGAGCGTATCTGGATGGGGAGACGTGTCACGTTGCAAGCCGTCGAAATTTCTCCGTGACCTCTCTAAACTGGGAACGAACAACATATTATATCAAATTGTTGCCTCGTTCAATAGATTATTCACTTAATAGCAATATTACAAGCTGCAAACCAAATTTTTCACGGACAATCCTTTTCGTCACCATAAAAGTAATTTGAGTCACGTCAAAACAATACGAGTCACGGTACAAAGAGATTTCTCAGTAGTGACACCAGAATCACTCTCGACTTCGACAAAATCGACATGAGCGACAGGGAAATCATTGTTAGTCAAGGCGAAAAACCTCAAGTCACGGCAAAATCAATTTGAATAAAGCCACTCGCTTGCCCAGTTACTGCCACTGTTATTTTAAAAGGGGCACTTAAAATCGGAAAGTGCCGCTGTCCTTTACTAGCCGGCGAACAGGCGCCTGTTTGCCGGCCAGTTTTTTGCTTTTAATTCAAATTAGTTCCTTGCAAGCACTTAAAGTCCGACACAAACACTGTGCATCTAAACCAGTTTTGGACTGCTTTCTTGGTATTGGATTTTAATTAAAGCTACACTGTAGAAAAAACACACAAAGCAGATGCTTTTCTGTGAAGTTTTCACGCCACTTACTTGAGCAACGCTTGTGATTCCGCCATCTTCTCGTTTGCTTTATACAAACGGTTAGCCAGCTTATCTTTAGATTTCAACTCGCTTTCGTACAAATCCTGAAAACGAGATAGATGAATCAGCATTTAAAATTTCACAAACAGTTTTAATATAAAATGAAAATGGAAGTTTTTTTGGAAATCACTGTTTTTAATAGTACCTTATATCTTTTGGCTTCAGCATCGAACGTTTCCCTCTGTGTTTGACTCTCATGATAGCCAGCGCGCATTTTAGCCACATCAGCCTGAGGAAACATTGTAAAATTGGTCCTGAAAAGCCCCAAGGGGAGTGTCCAATTCGTGCAATTACAATTACAATTACAATCAGCCTAACGAATAAACAAAAGGGAACTTTTAGGTCTTGGGGTCACCAACGACTTAGTAACAAAAGATTCATAACATAAATAGTGAATACTTACACCAAAACATAATTGGTAACGGACAAAAACTTCCAACCTTTAGCCCTGGTCAAACGGCTCATGATAGTCGATGATAGTTGAGCGCGCGCTTCCGTTTGACCACCAACTATCGTGCACTATCATTAACTGTCATTCAGTTTGAGCTTGTTCAAATTCTTCATGATAGTCGATGATAGTTTTTCTCGTTTGACCACGCGTATGATAGTTCATGAAAGTTTTTCGGTCAGCTGTTTTGGTAATCACTGGCCCGATAGCGGGTCAGAAAACATGCTGCCGCCCTCTTTAGTCGCGAAAAAATTCATACTTTTACCAGTTTGTCTTACGGGAGGTCATTTAGTATTCACTTTTTACCCGGAAAGAGCTTGGAAATCGCTGCTCTCGTGACTTTGCTTGCGCGACTGCCGGTGAACTATCGTCAACTATCATGAACTTCTTTGGCCATTTGACCACTTGAATGATAGTTGGTGATAGTTGATGATAGTTAGGGGAGAATCAACTATCATCAACTATCACGCGCCGTTTGACCAGGGCTTTACCACGATTATGATTATAACTCCCACTGTTGAGTATAGAAAAAGTGACAACTTCGGTTGAATGAACACTTAGCGGAGCATAGTGAACCCCAAGTTGTGATTCTGTTGATGGATTTTATCACATTTTACCGCTTTGGTACTGGTGACACAATTATTTTCCGCCACCAACACCGTTTCCGCCTTTGGCATTTGTTACACGTTTTCCCACCTTAGCAACCGTTACCTTTTCCTGCCTTAGCCAGCGGTTACACGTACATACATTTTCCCGCCTTTACCAGTGGTTAACCGTTTTCCCGCCGTTACAACTACACGGTTTCTGCCTTTAGCATTCCCGCCTTTGACACGTAGTTTGACAAAAGAAACGCTGCTTACCTTGAGATCTGCTATCGTCATCTCTAATTCTTTTCTTGTCTTTGATTCGTTTGCTTCGCGCATTTGTCTAATTTCTCGCGGGCAACGGCCTGAAGAGAATATCAGAAAGAATATCAGAAAGAACATCAGTTTACAAAAACGTGTAACTTGATTCAATAACACCAAAAGAAATTTATTTGCCCTGTCTCACCTGTTCTTCCAAATGAGCATTTACTTCTTCTAGTTTACGGTTTAATTCAAACCGAGACTGTCGAGGAAGAAAGAATGATGTTCATTAAACAATAACATAACACAAACGACTGCTAACTTATTGTCATAAGCTTATGATTCCTCTAAATTTCCTTTTTTTTTTATAATTATTCATTTTTTTAAATACAGAGCTACAGTACAGAATAATACACTACATTACAATACATTACTGTTTTAACCGTGCTGTGTTTTAAAACATTACATTTGTTGTGGAATATCATAAGCGAAAAAGAAAATGAAAATACAAAATAAAGTTACAAAAAGACATGCAGGTACAAGACTGAAAAAGCAAACTAGATAAAAATAGAAAGCACAAATAACCAAAATAAAATAAAACGGAGCATTTCCTTGTTGTTCTAAGAAACGACTTCATGCTAAACGATATCATGTCTACAAACCTTGGCTTCGAGTTCTTGCTTGTAAGCTTCCAGCTGTCCTTTCTCCACAAAAATATTTTCATAAAAGGCCTGAAACAGTAGAGTGAAACGAATTTGAGGGTAGATTTGAGGGCAATTATGCGAAGAATGGTCTATTCAAGGTTGCCAAATAGGGGAACTTTGAGACAACCAATATTGATCAATCATGTCTTCAGATTGGTCATTAGGAATGATGAAATCGAAAAGCTTTGGCGAAAGTGAAAATTCAAGCCCCGCCATTCCGATGTGAGTCTTCGTATGTATACGTTTGCAAAGAATTGGTCTGTTCAAGGTTGCCAGATTGCGGGAAAAAGGGGTTTACCCTCGGTGTAAAAACCTGTGAAGTTTTTCTTTGTTTCGTAGCTATTGTTAGGGTTGGGTCTATTATGTTGACTTCTTTGTTTTCTTTGTTTTACGTCACTGGTGATTGTCACAGGTTTTCACACCGAAGATGAGCCAAAAAAGAGCAAATCGCACTTGAACCTGGAATTTATGTTGAGCTGGAATAGGTTCAACATGGCAATTTTCTTTACCGATTGTACTCAAACCCCACTACCTACAAATACCTGATTGTTTAGCTACCACAGACAAGTAGTAAGCTGGGGCCCACATTTTTTTCTGGCAACTTGCGCCTTAACCATTTCCGCCGTCAAGCGGGAGGTGGAGAAGATTAGAGAAGCTGTCTGGACCCGGACCCTGCCCAAGTTACGCTACTGCAGACAATTACGTGGGTCTCCTGAACAAT
This sequence comes from Platygyra sinensis, assembly GCA_019787425.1. NCBI lineage: Eukaryota > Metazoa > Cnidaria > Anthozoa > Scleractinia > Merulinidae > Platygyra > Platygyra sinensis. The sequence goes on along the minus strand of JAHPZR010014971.1, from coordinate 8 downwards.
CTCGCTCG
>JAHPZR010014969.1:57500-120830 GCA_019787425.1 Platygyra sinensis | reverse complement strand
GCATCACAAAAGAAAAAAAAATGACACCCTTAGCACCATTGCCATGACAACAGTTTTGCCACTGGGGTTGTTTTAATAAAAACTGAAAATCCCAGTTTTTGTCTGAAAACAAGATCCATCTACCCTACACAATCTATCGTTGGGAGTTACGATAACATGGGAACTATGTATGTTCCATGTAGGATCCCTTCTCTCACTTAAGAGGTTGAAAATGAAGGATTCGTTTTTTCGACAAAAAGAGACTGGAGCCGAAAGAGTTGCTATGGCAACAGCACAGCAGGAAATAATTTAAATGAAAATGACTGGATCAATATCAGTATCTGAGCAACTGCACACTTACCCTTCCCCTAACCCAACAGTAAACACTAACTGATTAACTTATTATAACATGTTGGGTTAGGGGAGGGGCAGGTGCGCAGTTGCCCAGATACTGATATTGATCCAAATGTCTTACCTCATGTTTGCATTACGTTATTTTGCGTTATCAGAACGTAAAATTCGCCTAAATGGTTCTAAACCAACTCAAGGAACCCAGAGACATCAAAATAACGCTATGCAAACATGAGGTAAGCCATTTTCATTAAATTAATTATTTTTTTATTTTCTACACATAGCATTTAGAGCAATTTTCGAAGCATTTCAATACATTGTCTTATAAACGGCCAAAATCGTAACACAATCGTCAACAGACTAATGTCGCGTATTAATCGTATTTAACCTCTGGGCCGCCTGTGGGCTCGGCTGCTTTTCTTTACACAGATGAAACAGCTTGGGACAGCTCTGATGCGGTAAGTTGTTATGTTTGCGTGGGCCTACATTCAATACATTGTAACGTCTTTATATTGTCTCAAAGCAATTCAAGCTCAAAACGTTTTCAGGCTAAATGGTACCCTGTGTATATTTTTAATAATTTAAATACCTATTGTAATTTTAAGTCAAGTATCTTGTAAATATAGAAAGTAAATGAGTGAGTAGAGTACAATGTAGAGGAAGAGTTGTATTATCAGTAGTGTAGGCAGAGTATCTGTAGTATTTGTAGTGTTTGTAATCGTATTCTTAGTCTTACTTTTTTGCGTCATAATAAAAAAAAATGGCTTACTTTTTGCTTGGCCAATCGTAACCCAACTTAGTCTGGCAGGTAGAGGCTCGAAGTAGTTGCGTATCACAGATTTCACTTGCTGTTGCGTTTGTCTTTCATTGTCCGACGAGCTTGGAAAGCCAACAAATGAAACCAAAGACTTTCGTTATGTTTAGATGTCTGCGCAAAGCGTTGGTGTCAAATTATCATCAACCAAATCAAAGGGGAGATTTAAAATTAGGCTAATCGTATGGTACGTTTTATGTTGTTGTTGCGATACAGAAAACAATGTGACGATGCATTTTAGGGTACGTCTTGAAGGATAAAAGTAGTCCTATCTTTTTCTTATTCCCAAGGATTTTCTTCCTTCCGATGGTCCTGATACCACAAGAGGCAGTAGCTTGTTTGGAACAAGAAGCCCACCTCCCACCATTACCAAAGTTGCGAAAAAGACTGATCCTTCCCCGCGTAAGAGTGGTGCAAATGACAGCGATTCCGAAGCAACAGAAACGGAGAGCGAGTGGGAGAAAGAGAGAGCAATGAAAAAAGCAAAGGGAAAGTTGTCAGAAAGTGCTGGAGGGAAAGGTGAGGATGACGAGAAGGAAAAGCAGAGGATGTTGAAATGGGAGCAGGAACGAAAAGAAAAAGAGGAAGCTCTTGCTAGAGAGCTACAGGCAGAGTTAGAATTAGAAATGGAGATGGAGCGAAAAGAACGAGAAGATGAGGAAAGGAGGAAAAGACAGGAGGAGGAAGAGATTGAGAGAAGGCGGAAAGAAGAGGAGGACAACGAGCGAAGGAGAAGAGCAGAAGAACAGAATGAGCGGAAGAGACGAGAGGAAGAGAAACGCGAGAGGGAAAGACAAGAGGAGGAAAGACTGAGGAGAGAACAGGAAGAAATAAGTAGACGCGAGAAGGAAAGAGAAGAGCGAGAGAAAGAAGAGAAGCTAGAACGTGAGCTGCAAAAGAAAGAAGAGGAAAGACTCCAGTTGGAACGTCAACAACAACAAGAACGTCGGAAACGAGAAGAAGAATTACAAAGGATTAAAGAGCAAAATGAACAAGAGCTGCGTATGTTTGAGCTTCAGAAAGAACAAGAACTCGAGAGCCAGATGAGGCTAAAGGAAGAAGAAATGGAGCGACAGAAAAGAGAGTATGAGGAAAGATTAGAGAGGGAGCGAATGGCTATGGAAGAACAGAGAGCAAAGGAAGCTGAAGAACTACTTCAGAAGCAGAGAACAGCTGACGAAGAAGCAGACCTGCTGCTTCAGGCTTATCGACAAAAACAGGAAGAGTTGTTAGAGAAGGAACGACGGTTTGAGGAAGAAATGATCCAACGAGAAAGGGAACTAGAGGAGCGAAAAAGGCAAGCGGAGAGAAATCCGATAGTGGAAGTCGTGACTGTTGAGAAGAAAGATCTGTCATTGTCTTCTATGCCGTTGGGAGGTGACTTGGAGCGCTCCAAGGAGCTGGAAGAACTGGAGGAGTGGAAGAAGATGTACGAGCTAAATGTGGAAAAGGAGAAGACAGCTCTGGAGGATGCTGTCAGGAAGAGGAAGGAAGAAGAACAGAAGGCCGAGGAGGCGGCAGCTAAACTGCGGCAGATTCAACAAGAAGAAGAATTGAAGCGGATCGAGGGAGCGTTGCGTCATAGACGCCAAGGAGAGGAGGTGAAGGAAGCGGAGAGGAAGCTCAAGAGGCTGGAGGCCGAGGAACAAGCTGTGCAGACCAAGAAGGGTAAGCTCTAATTTGAGGCTCAGTTATATCTTGTTTTTACTCCTTGTCCTTGTCTCAACTTGTGAGTCAATGCGTGTAACGCACAAATTTAAATAAATACCCAGTGTACCCGTGACCATTTAAAAGAAAGCTACTGAGCAGAACTTTCATGTGGTACTGTTTGTTGTACTGTACAAGGTCTGTGGATGAAACCCTAGTGTGTGACCATTCAAATGAAAGCTTTTGAGCAGTACTTCCATGTGGTACTGCCTATTACACTGTGCATGGTGGTTCTAACTCTTATATCTGTGGATCGAACCCTAGTGTGTGAGCATGACCAAATGAAAACTTATACTGACTCGTCAAGATCACGTCACTTATAAACATGCACTGTGCATAATTGACTTCGAACCATGTTGGGTGTCCTGTGCTTTAGAGTCCAAACCCTAGCATTACTGGGCCACATTGTTTTCGCTTTGTAGTGAAAGTAGAGTGAGATATCAATTATCTTTGCTTTGTGTGCTCAAGACGTAGCATTTGGCTTGCAATGTCTTGTTGATGACGCCAATTCATTTAAATAAATTTACATCTCCAAGAACTCTGTTTACGAATTTCACGGGTGACTGAACTTAACGTTTACAGTACTTCGCAAAACAGCTAAGCGAAAGCAGAGGAATTAAATTTGAACTCGAGTGAAAAGAAATCATGAGAAGTTAGGTCTTTAATAGGACAGTATTCTTTTCAAGTTAACAAACGTCTCAATATTTATTAATGAAAACTGCAGCGTTTGGCCGCTGTGCTTTTCTGCTCGTGCAACGAGCTTTCGGTGATTTCATGTTGTGTCGGTCTTGTTCATTTTGGTGAAACTATTACGCAAAATGTAAGACCCTCGTTTAATTATCATCGTCCTCGTCTAAGGTAAGCGAACATCTTGAACGATGAATAACATTCCTTTTAAGCTTTGACACTTAGATCTTACATGCATGATGTACAGTAGTTACAGTAAAAGTGTTTACAGATTCCATGAATTTATTACCTAAACTACAACTGAATTCCTTTTCAAGTGTAGCTATGGTTTTTCAAGAAACTTATGCCCACGTTATCTGTGTTTTGGAATTCAAATTTAACATTAATAATCGAATAAGTGAAAACCATCTTTTTAGTGGACAGATGTCAAGAGTCCTTAACCCTTCGGAAAACAAAAAAGCCTATTTAAATCGCGTTGTGTTTGTCTTGTGTCGCTGTAGAGTTTTATTAAAATGTAACGTGTTTTGAAACTCCAAAATAAAACTCGACGAGGTTTATGTTTTGAATTCAAGTTATGAAGTTTTCGCTGAGCGACCCATAAATTGGACAGTCGTTTACGTTTTCTCTCTATTAACACACTTTTGGAGGATATTTTGCATTTTTGGAGGTTTATCAAACAGGTTCTAAGAAATTTTGCTCTGAGTTTGTTGTGTAAATTATTCTGTGTTGCGAGAACTTGTGTAAAGATTCTGTACTCGTTAACTTGTCTTTGTAATATGTAAATGACTTGATATTTTATTGTGTTGTCGGCCTTGGCACCTGTATTGTTTTTTCTTATCTTATTATCTTATAATCGTCTCCACAAAGAAGGCTTCAGTAGAAAAACGAGTATCATAGCGAGAGACTCCCAAAATAAAAGTTATACGTACAGGTTCAAAAAAAACGTTTAGAGCCTTTTAATCGATTATTCAGCTGTTAGAAAGCAACTGAATGGATCAACAAAATCACGGGAAATCCATGATGATGTTCACGCCTGACATCTCAACATGTAATTCCTAAATTCTCCAAACCATTTTATAAGAAAAACAAGTAAAACGTTGGGAGATCTAAGCAGACCATCTTCCCGATTTTTAAAACAAGTTCTTCTGAAGGAAAATTATAAAAAATGTTTGATAAGCTGAAACGAAAACTTGCTTTGATCTCCACAGAAATCGAGCAACTGCAGGTGAAGGACCTGGAAAGTCAAAAGAGCCGCTTGGACCAAGAAGCTAGCGCTAAGCTGGCTGAGCTGAACAACAGGTAACGTCAACTCTTGTGAAATGCTTTATGGCAAATGGAAAAATCGTTTGCTCTGTTAATAAAATCGTAGCGTTTTGGCGTATTCCAAATGTCTCTCAATCTAAACCTTGAACTAAATTTAACCAATCATTTCAAAGGCAAACAACACCTTGAACCAATCAGAATTTTAGGACAAGACATGCAACACGTACCAAGCGCGGGAAAACATTTAACTGGTTCTAAGGGCAGGAAAACATGTAACCGGCGCCAAAGGCGGGAAAACTTGTAATCGGCGCCAAACGGAAAAAACGTGTAACCGGTGCTAAGCGCGGGAAAACATTTAACCTGCTCCAAGGGCGGGAAAACATGTAACTAGCGACCAATCGCGGGAAAACATTTAACCGCTGCTTGGCGCGGGAAAACATGTCACCACTGGTAAGCGAGGGATAGTATGTAACTCGCTGCCGAGCACGGGAAAACATGCAACCGGTCAGTCGATCAAAGAGAGAAGCATAGCTCGCAAATTAAAAACAACACAGTCATAATGCTGTAGTTAATTCCTTTAGGTTTATATGAACTTGCAAGCCTGTAAGAGCTCTCGTGAATGCAGAATTGGGTTGGGCCTTGACCGACTATCGTCTCGAATATTTGATTGAGCCCGCGAGTTTAGTTTGAGGGGTTGTTACGCAACGTGTCGTGCCTCTTGACGTAAAGCTGACGCCACAACTAGGGAAATATGAAAGAAATACAGCTTCGAGTTGAACGGTTGTTGTGGCATGGAAAAATTAAGATAGTTTTGCTTACGAAATCTCGTTCGCTTTCTAATTACCGCAAAATTCTGCTGCTTGTTAAACAGGCATCGTCGAGCGGAACTTGAACAGAAATCGCGCCAAATACTTGAAGAGCGAGATCAGTTGAGCGCCACCTTCGAGGCGACGCGACAGAGGACCACTGAGTTGAACCAACCACCTCAAGTTGCTTTACTGTCCCCAGACAAACGGCTCAGGGACGTCAGTTTAGCGAGTGAACCACGTGACCACGGTGAAACGGGCAGCAGGTAGGACTGGGGCGGGAAACTGCTGATGGTTTTCTTCTTGTCTGTCACGCAACACACATACACGTCACGAATATTGTTCGCAACCCAACGTTGGAGAGGAATCGTGGGTTAAAGTTTAAAGGAATATTGCGATGAAGATCTTCCGAGCACTTGCTGGACTTGGTTTTATTCAGTTGGGGAAACGAGTGGCAGTTTTGGCAAGTTTTAGTTGGAGCACTAGTTTCTTCAAACAAATGCGTACGCACGCGAGCTTTGCCCAAAAGTTGTCACGTTATCTAGTCGCAATCAGTTGCTTAGCAACTTCGAGACGAAAACTGTGGGCTCAATCCGGTCTCGGAGACCGCAATATACCATCTACTGTGACTTGTTTCCCCAACTGTGTTTTAAAATGTTGATTTTTAGTCAGTAAAGTTAAGCTCGCTTTTGGAAAATCCGCGCAACTCTATTATCATTATACAGTAAGGGTAGCTCATCTCTATATCTCTACCGATTCAAGAGAATTGTTTTCTAATTACTGTTTTCAACAAAGATCTCACTCCACTCGGGTTACTGCAAATTGGTTCCGGAAGGGGTGGGGGGGGGGGGGGAGGGGGCTATCTTCAATAGATAGATCCCTCTAAGAGAGTAAATCACATCTCGGTGAAGATAACGTGGTTGCGCAGCTTCAATGCCGGCTGTTTTTAGCTAAGAGGCGGGGAGAATGCTTCACTAAAAGTTATATATCCTTTTTTTTTCCGAAGGAATCCTGGTCCTGGGCACAGTATGAAAGACAAGGACAAACGTGACGGAGAACAGGTGTGTGAAGGATAATGAAAAGAGAAACTAGTCAGTTATTTACCTGGGGCGCTGTACAGAATTGCCTTCAAATTTTCGGAAACCTTAAAAACTCTTGTTTACTAAAGATGGCGAACACCAAGGAGATCATAATAAAAACTCCAAACGGAACAAGAAGAGACTGAGAAGGGACATGTAGGACGAATTAAATAAAGTGGGCTAAAGTTTCCAAGATGCACCTCCTTGGGTAACCTTAATAAATGGGATAAGAAAACCTGTAAAGTTTTCTTTAGCAATTCTGCCATGCGCAAACAGTGTTTGAAACGTGCGTATGAACAAGGTTTAGTTGTTAGATACCCCGCCCTACAGAGCAATTCTTGATCTTCTTTGAACTGAAATACTTGCTTTTTTACCCCCAGCCACTCACCAATGGTTTCGCGGACGACGGGGACTGGTCTGAGTCATCCGAGGAGGATCACCAAGGTCGCTACTCTCCGCTGGTTGCCATGGCAATGAGTGGAACCAATGCAAAACCTCCAACGGGAATTTCACCGCCTCGGGCTCAGTCTCCCTTCAACAAAGCCTCCACTCCGTTGAATACAACAGGTGGTGCTCTGGGGACTTCTCTTAACGGTTCCTTTACGCTTCAAGGTAATAAGATAATTATCTACTTCTTCAATTTCCATTCTTTAGTCCATAAAACTTAGAATTGGATTAATGTTCGGTGCTATTTTGCATAGGACAGCTAAGAAATCAGCTTATATGTAAAATAAATGTCTGCGTAGAGCCTTTCTTCTTCCCATAAACCTTTCTTAGCGACTTGCTTAATCCTTCGTTTCACGTCAACTGGCAAGTGTCGTGACTTAGTGACGATGTGCTCGTGCATTGTCTCTAAGATGAGAAATAATTTAACCCACTTGTTTCGACGCCTTTGGTAGCGCTTATCTTAGCAAGAGTTGAGGCAACCGACGGTTAAGTGCTCGCACGCATCCCACCCCTACCTTAATCAGTGTGGATGTTTGTTCTGAGACTTATTTATTGCGCACTGGGGCTTCCTGAAAACCCCATTATTACTCGATGCATTTTTCACTTGACGAGTTCTGTGGCGTACTGAGATTGGCTGAGAATTGCGCGCGCGAGCTCTGTGGATCGGTTGCGTCATAATGAAATTCTGTGCATCACAAAGGTGAATGGAAGACTGTTTTCCATCGTTGTTTTGAATTTGTTTTTCCGCAGCCATCTGGAGTGAAGCCCTAGCCCTTTTTCGTAAACTCTCACTTTTAATTTCCTTGCATCGTCCTTGCAGTAACTGTTTTAAACGTATATTCAATCTATTTCAGACAGCCAAAGTTTCGCTCGACTTCAAGAGGCTCTCCGCGAGTCTAAACGACAAGTGGATAAACAGCGAGAGAGAATTGTGGCGCTGGAAACGAGCAGGAAACAAATGGAGGTCGACCTGTCTGAACTGCAAGAGTAAGAACTGAAATGTTTTTAGTACGCTCTTTAAACAATTTCTAATTGTTTCAATCAGATGCTGTTCTTTGTTTGCCTATTGTTGCTATTTTTTGTCTATCAATGTTCCGAAAAAGAAAGCTTAGAAAGGCATTTTACTGTTCCTCTCCATAGGGAGTTGATGACCTGCAAAAGTTTTTCAAATAAAAATCTTTGAGTTGACGAGGGAAATTGTCCTCAGTCACCGAAGCAACACAACAGTCTCCTTCGAGTCTTTCGAAGTCAATGATTTCAGTTACAATGTAATTAAAAGATTGTGTTGTTTTTTTTTTTCTTTCATCAGAAAACTTGAAGGTCTTACTAAAGAGAAGTCCGAATCTGAGAGACTGAAGTTGGAAGTGGAAGCTGCTTACAGAACACTACAATATAAACATGATCAGGAGAGTGAAGCACGACGGGTATCGGAAGCTCTTCTCACTCAGTTGAAGGAACAGATCACAAGATTAGAAGAAAAACTGGCGAAGTAGGTTCAGATAAGTTTTTAGTTCTCGATGTCGTATCTTTGCGGCATTCTGTATTGGGGTTTTATTGGAAATTGTTCGGTATTTTTTCCTTTCTTTTTCCGATTTTCTTGACAGTTGAATCGGAAACATTCTCTCGAGATTTTCCTATTCGTCGGAGAGACCGCACAATTAGATAAACAAGCGTTGTACGGTTTTTTTTTTTTTTTTTTTTTGGATTCCTGAAGCTTTTTAGTTGAAAGATTTAACTTGCATTTACTTTTGTAACTGACATTTTCAGCTTAGGTGCTGGAATTATTCAAACTTACTAGCCGTTCACTCGCAATGTTTTTAATGTTTTCATTTTCTTCAGGGAACTTGAAAACCGTCAAAACGTGGAGGTCGAGAAACGCCAGCAACAAACTGAGAATAAATCCCTGAGAAACAATTTACAACAGCTGGAATCCGATGTGCGAGACTTGAAAAGAGCTTTAGCTGAAGAGCAAGAAGCTCGTGCCGTACAGGGTCAGTTACTGGACGATGAAAAACGAAAGAACGAAGCCTTAGTCGAAGAGTCGCGTAATCACTCTATACAGAAGAGTGAAGCGCTCTATCAACTCGAAGCTGTGGATCAAACTCGTAAGAGTTACGAAGCCAGCAGTGGGTCGCTTAGAGAGGAGCTCAAAGCCACACAGGTGAGAAACGAGTTTGAAGTATAAAATCTCCTCACTAAACGATTTGATGCTACCACAATGGGTCTCTGTTAGAATCCAGGATTTTCTTGGGTGGGGGGGGGGGGGGGGGTGGTGGGAGAGTTCACCACTAAAGACTGGCGTAACTGACGGCTGGTGAGGTAAACAAATTTTAGAAGCGAGCATAAAGAAGAAGGCTTCATTTCAGCGGAGGGGGCGGGGGAGCTTTTCAAGGAGGGGGGTTAGGAATCCCCTTCACTCTCCCCCTCGATGTGTCCCAGTCTAAAGTTTGTCTTTGTTTCCTAGGTTGAGTTAGCTGATACCAAAGCTCGACTGGAGGCCACTAAAGCGTCCATGGGAAAAGAAATCGCACTTTTGAAAGAGAAACTGCAGAAGAAAGCAGAGAAAGTGGTAAGTGATTTACTAACTTTATTCAAGGAGCACGAGAGTACAAGTAAACCAACATGATGATATACTACCTGTCAGTATTCGCTTAGCATAGTGACTGGTAGACCATACTTAACCCTGAAACATTTTGGGTGTAAAAATTACCTTGATACGTAAACACAGGTATAATTTTATAGATTATCTTATATTTAAATTCAGCTGCCCGGGCTTTTCAAGTTGCAGTATTTTTTGCTAGCAGTACGCTGTTGTAACTTTCTCCCCTCCCCTCTCTTCTAATCCCTTCCCGTACAGATTAAAGTCTCAAGGCTTTTTCATAATTTAAGCAGTAGATTTCAAGCTCAAATTTTGTCAAAGCGGATCCAAGGAAGCGCTGTCCTTTTGGAAGTATTCATCACAAGTGAATGTTAAACTGTTGTTTTAACCTTGCAGGCTAAGAGCGAGGAGGCCCTTCTGCAAACGCGCGCCGACTTCGACTCGCACGTGACCAGCGGAAGGAATGAGCACGCGCAGATCAGTAGCAAGTTGGAAAGCGAGACACAGACGAGAACTCGCCTGGAGTCTGAAGTACGTCATGTAATTAATATGTGTATCGTTAAAATCAGGGAAGTGGGATGGCCTATTGGGAGATGGGTGTGTTTCCGGAGTTTGAAATATAACTCGATTGTGTTTTTGTTTTTGCTTTGGTTTGCTGTGATCTTGGGCAAGACACTGTATTCTTAAAGTTCTTCTCTCAACTAGGTTATAACGTACTATACTTGAGTTAGGTTTTCTCACTCAGTATTGACTAGGACAGAACAAGACCAAACTTTGACAGCTGAACTTTTCGTTTTCAGATTTCATCGTTAAGATCGAGATTGGAGAAATCTGACAAAGAACTAGAAAGAGCAAGCGTCGGCAGAGTGGAAGCTGAAAGGTGCAGAACATTAATTAAAATCTTACAATAACCTCATATCCCTCCCAGAATTGGGAGGTATTATTTATCTTGTTTCTTTCCCTCCTTTAATCCGTCATGAATGAAGATTGAAGGGCGTTAAGCCTTGCTATTTTCTCCTCTGTTGTTTATTATTTGCTGCTTCTTGTAACGAGGTGACGGATAGATTAGCAAAAAGCCTTACGCATTGTGGGATGGTCACGTAATCTTCCTTGTGAGGAGGAGGATTACGTGACGAGCTTACAAAGCGTCTGCCTAGGACCAGAGGCTGAACAGCAGACCGTGGAATGAAGTTTGTTGTCGTGGCTTCTGCCCGGCGCCAGTGTTGCCCGAGTGATCTTGAAGCCTTACGTAACTTGCGGTCTTTTTCTTGTGTTTCTCTAGACAAGTGCAGAATCTACGTGATGAACTTTACCAGGCAAAGCTTAGACTTGAGAAAGAAACTGCCTCGCTGAAAGAGTCAAACAAGGTACTGAGGTTAAATCATTCTTATTCTCGAGTCTTTATTTCTTTAAGTTGAGTCTCAGAGTTATATCTCAATTTCTTTTCTTTTACTTTTAGTTCTGGTTTATTATGTTATATTGTTTATTGCCGCAATGACCAGCAGTCGTTCGACTTTCACTCTGAAACCTTAGTGTCTATTGGTAGCGATGTTTTTTCTTGTTTTATTTTATCGATTTCAAAGGCTCTTATGGTGAAGCTGGAGACGGCTGAAAACAAAGCAAGTAACCTTGATATCGAGGTAAGTAAAACATTTACGCAATGACTGTCTTTGAACATTTCATGTCTTAATATAAAGTATTGGAGATCACCAGAGAAACATCTCAGGAACGATTGCGGGGGCGAGAACCGGGTAGTTAAGGGGATGGGAAGTCTATAGGACGCGGGAAAAGAGATGGCAGAACGAATAAGGAGCTGTCGTTACGAAGTTGAAAAGTTCACCCCCCTCTACTTGTCATTTAGAGAGCTGAAGCAAGCCTCGACGACGACGACGACGAGAACGTCACCAAACAAAAGATTTAATGAGCAAAGCAATGGCTGTGCACGTGCACGTGCGTTATAAATCTTTGTACATTTCTTTGACGTCCGCTGCAAAACAACAGCGTGAAATTATCAAGTTCTGCCTCGTCTGAGGAACGCGAAGCGAACGACGACAGTTAATTCCTTGTTTTTCTATTTGGAATTGAACGTTGTCATTACATTTTGAGTCTAAGCACGTTTTAAGACCCATAGGCGTACAGAACATATCTTGGCAGGTTAATTATATAAATCTATTTCACCTTTCAGCTTCAAACTGCCAATGTTATTCTGACGGAACGAGGAAGTCAACTGAACCTTGTACAGCGTGACACGGAGCATCAGAAGTCTCAATTTGAAAGACTACAGGAAAAAATACGCCTGGAAAAGGTAAAGCGACTATGTCACGCCATGTCAAGTGGCTTAGTCACGCTATCGAGCTCAACTAGTCACGCAAGAGATTTTTAGCTTGATCAGGTTTCGAACAGCATTTCTCTTGACTCTAAAAATAACTTCTGTTCACTTGATCGAAATATCCTTAGTCCTTTTCAAGGTCACCTTGACCGGGACGATCACATTATACGAAGTACTGATGAGTAGACAATTTTCTACGATGTAGCTGTCCTCGAACTATACGATATTTAAAGGTTTTCCATATTCCTATGCGAAGTAGAACTGCTATTTATCAACGCTCATATTCCATACGCGCCTGCTGCTTGTGAAATGTTCCACTGGAGCTACGCTCACGTCACATCTCTCTGACTTCACTTAAACGTTTACTACTTGACCACATAGGAACCTGGAGAACAGTCTGTCCCAGGTGTAACATAGCGAGGTCTTTTCTGTGACCGCCGTGGTGTTGTTTCTAGAAAGTTGAACTTCTGTTTTGTTTCCTTTTGATTCTTCTTGTTTCTATATGAGTAGCTTTAGGTTAATCTTATTAACAGGGGATCCAGTCGACTAGGCTGTAGTGGTCTCCCTGCCGAATAAATTTTGATGTATATAAGTATTTCATTTAAGCGAAGTTAAATAAATTTTGTTTTGTTTTTCAGGAGCAAAATTCTAGACTCGCTACTAAATTAGAAGGAAGCGACCTTAAGTAAGTCATTTATAATAGTGATATTAAGCTTATGTTAGATGAGTAACCTTGAATGTTGACAAAAGTACAACCCGAGCATTTCGGAAGAAGAGCCAGTCTTCTCAAAACTACACAAATTGAAGGTTAAATCATCCATAATGCAGTAACTCCGCAGTCCGTTAGTCCATCAGTTTCCTGGTCCAGACCGCGTATCAACTTTTAGGCAAAATGTGAAAGGAGCTCTGCTAAAAGTTTTGCAGTATTAAAAATAGCCTTGAAATTGAAATTAAAACCTGAAAATAATACGTTATCAAGGTAGAAAAACAACAAAGACGTATTAACAAACCGAAAAGGAGTAAAGATTGTCAAGATTGGGAAAGATTGAGGTGGATTAAGAACAACAGACGTAGGAAAATTTTGAGTCGTTGGTTTTTGAAGAGGCTTATTTCATTCCTGCTCTGCTTCAGAATTTCCAGCCTTCACAGTGACTGTGACTCGTTAAGAAGGCGATTAGAAGAAAGCACTGAAAAGTTAAGAAAGCAAGAGGAATCTGCTTTAAGATCAGAGGTGGGTTTATAATTTTTATGACTTTATCCGCGTAAGTTATGCAGTAGATACTTGGCATTCCTGTTATAATACTTTTTACGTTTTGACGTCATGTTAAAGCGGTTTTAGTTACTTCCAAACAGAGCAACTGTTTGATGAGTTTTAAGTAGTTTATACAACTCTTACGACAGCCAACGTACTCTGACCAGTGGGAATGAAGATAGAATTTGCTTAGCCAATCAGTTGCGAAACCAAAATCATTCGTAGTTCAGTAGCTCGGGTGACTTTTCGCTCGCTTGCCGCCAGCTGAATGTTTTCCCGCGTTTTTCACCTCTCTTGTGATATTCTCTTTGATAACCCGAGTTTTATTTCAAATTTTCGTGACAGCCACTTGAACATCACTGTTGTTCCCTTTTTTTGTTGTAGGAGAAATTCAACGCTTTGCTTGCTTCGTCCAGAGCAGATTTTGAGAAGGTAGGTCACATCTTTATCCTTTAATTTAGGGACCTTGTTTTCGTGAACGTGGCGGTACACTTTTTGCATTTTGTTTCGAGAATTTGATTGATCGGTTGCATTATTTTGATTTTTTCTCGATTTTTAGTTAGTTTTAATTAGGTATGCCGAAACCTTTCAGTGGCCCATTGCAGTCGGTCCTAAATGCACCTCGTCCTTCGCACTTGAAAAGGTGCAAAGTAATTTATAGAGATTTCTCCCGACTGACTGCTTCTCTCCATGTTTCCTCAGAGCAAACATGTTATGCAAGAGAAACAAGAAACTCTCCTGGATACAATCAATAAACTTAAGTCGGACGTCGACAAAGGAAAAGAAAAGAGTGCTCAACAGAAAGCTATCATTAGAGATCTACAGCAGGTTTGAATTCTCTCTTTTATTCCCTCCCTCCTTCCCCCCCCCCCCCCCCCCTTGTTTTTCTTTCTGTCTTTGGCAGTTTTCAATTCCCATTTGTTCGTTCGTTTGTATGTTTGTTCACCAGTTGATTCGTTTGTTTGGCCCTTCTCTGTTTATTTGTTCAGTGTTCGAGTTTCGTTTCCTCCTCGTCCCCAGTCATTCAGGCTGGAAAATGAAATAAAAATAGGCATGTTTTACGCTCTCGTTGCCAGTTCTTGTCTGACAGACTGGTGATGAGGAGATACTGAAAGTATAATTATATATTTAGGTTGTTGTTTCATCTTTCAGGAACTTAACGAAACTTCCAAGAAACTGGTTCAATCTGAAACAGCTTTGGAGATGCAAACCAAGGTATTTTACATACTATCTTCTTACATTTAACAGCCAGTAGGTTAAATCTGACAAAATTATTTGAGGAAAACTACATTGTAGTTCAGGGCACCTGATGATGAATTACACCACGTTACTTTGAAAAAACAAGAAGAGAATGCGATTTCATACTTCATGTGAGAAAAAGAAAGAAGTCTCGTTGGAGAAAACCTCCAGGATGTCGGTGTCAGATTACATCAACCAAAAAGCGCGCTATAGAGTAACCGTTTGTTGTTGATTTGTTCGCCGCGCTGAAGTAATTCTTCTTATTTTTTCCTCTTTGTTTTAGCTTCGAGAAGAGCTGGAGGACGAGCGATCTCAGCTAAGAAGCCAATTAATCAATCTGGAAAATACAGTGAGTTAATCAGATGTGATGTAACCACGCTTTTGGCCACTCTGTTGCTGCAACATCAAAATCGAGTTCGACCATGATCTCGTTCTCCAGATATGATTTGGGCTTCTCTCCAAATCATTTTACTGACCTAGGTGTCTCTCTCTGTGATTCTCTCTCCCTTTAGGTAGCGACAGTGGAAGCGACGCGAGGTGAGGTGACCGGTCACGCAATGAAACTCGAGGAGGAACTGGAACACACTAAACGAGTTCAAGGAGAGACCGCTGATCGGCTGGTCTCCAGAAGCGCGGATGTAGAATCTGTTACCCGATCCCTGGTAAGCTATTAAATTTTTCTCGTTAGAGTAAAAGCTATCTACAGTAGATGTAGTATTGCCTGGAGAAGAACCTTTTTTCCTTCCGTAACGATTTTATTACTCCTTGATCTTCGTTATGCCAAATAATTAATCGTAAAACGTAATGTTGTAGTTTGGCCGTGTCATTTTGTTCAGATGTGTGTAGCTTGTTGATGGGCCTGGTTTCACCATTCGCCATTACATCATTCACTGCTCGACATTTATTGGTTTTCAAACTGTAGCAACACTTGTTACTTTAGAATACTGAAGCATAATATCAATAACAATTATAATAATCATTCTAAAATGTTTTAAAAAAACTGTTCGTGTATGTGTGTTAAATTTGTTAATACTGTTTTATTCTCGCAGTCCCTTGAAGAGGATGGTGAAGAACCGGTAACAGAACAACTCATAACATAAACTCCGTTCAAAGTCCTTTGCTGGGTTGTCACGCAATGCTTTGTGCTTTTATCAAATCAACGTGGCGTGACGCTGTGCGTGACAGACCGGAGAGTGACTCTGAGAGAGAGAGTAATGTTAATGACATTAAACTCGATAAACTTTCTTTCTAACTATTGTAAAGTTTTCCTTGGGTTATGATTTTTTTTCACCTAACCTTTTTACTTAACTAGTTATTTAACCGTAAAAAAAATCAGGTCAAGAAATTTTTGACAATCGCAATTGCGTTATATTGTTTGATGAAAAGGCGCAGTTTTGAACACATGGCTAATCTTTCCTACCAGAACAAATTAAACAATCAGTTCTTAGCGGGAGACAATTTAAAAATATTGCATTTAAAACAATTAAAATTGATCAACTTGTGAAACCAGATTTTCTTTAAAATTAAATAATATGATTTTGTGAATAAATCTTTTCAGGTTTTAACCGACAAGAGATCGTTTTCATTGCCTATATTTACTTTCAGAAATTTCTAATAGTTTTCTGCAAGTATGCATAATAACACAGTTATCCGGATAAGAATATTATTGATAAAACTTGATATCGCGTGGGAAAAGCAATTTAAGTGACTTCTTTTTCGTTAAAACTCTAGCAAAATCCAACAGGATGTAAAATGCAGTTATTTCTCCTATTAACTTTCCGTCTTGCCATAAAATTATTAAACAATGTCTTAAATCAAACTGCCGGTAGCTTAAAATCTCGATCAAAGCAAAGACGTAATGCGTTGTAATTGCTTCATTTAAGTGGGTTTCCTTTTGTGTTAGCTGATTGGTGATTGAAAATTAAGAAAGCCATTTTAATGATTTTGCTTGGGTTTTAATATAAAGCCAAAAAAGTTGTTGTTTTAAAGATCCTTTTAACAGCGCTTTCGTTTTGACTGGCGACAGAAGGATATAACAACTTTGGTTCTGCTGTAGACAGGAGGCGATAATCTTTCTGGCCCTGCAGTATTATAAAGAAAAAGGTTTCCGTGTAGTCTGCTTTGTTATCGTCAACTTCGCCTAAAACTGCGTCAATTAAACACAAATATATCGGGGCCTTTTAGAATGGTTTGTTCAATTGAATCTGATGGTATATATAAATTCCAAAATTTTCTTTTTTAACAAATACCGGGCACGGTTTGGACTGGTCAAGGTTAAAACAGACCGAAAAAATTCATTGGATTTTGTGTAAAACAGACAAATGTATCAAAACAATTTGGTACATGCAAAGGTTTTGTGTGTATATGTAATTTTTAACAAGTTTAGAGGAATGCTGTCATCAGTTTTTAACTCGGTTTTGAAAGCTCTGAAACAGGCACAGATGTATCGTAGAAATCTAGCAATAGCGCTTTGATTAGGTAGAAAAGCGGTGAAAAAATGGCAGGATTTTTACTTAGTGAGAACAGTTAACGATGGCAAGGTTGAAAATCGATAACAGCCTGCTTAAGAAAATCTTGAAAGGGAGAGGTTCACGTTTTCAAAATTTCCAAAAATCTCCGAGAGTCGATCAATTTTTTACAGCTTTGAGAAATGGTCGTGACAGTTTTTCCTTAAAAATTCTTAGCTCTGCCTTGGTACTTTCTCTTTCTAATGCGATTCAATTCAGAGTCCTTAAAACCGCCCAAAACTACCTTTCGTTTCTCAGGCCCAATTAGAAAAGATGGTAACAAAACTCAAAGTGGAGAAGGCCCAAGTAGAGGCGTCTTTAAGAGAAGAGGAGGCGAAATGCGGCATGCTGTTGAAGGAAGTCAAAGATGCAAATGAGGTGAGAGTCTGCTGGGATCTTGTTCCGCCATCTTGAAAAACATGACGCGGTTACAAAGCCCGAACATATCTTTGTAAAATTCATTCAATTGATTTTCATCTTTCACATGTGTAATTTTCTTGTTCGAGAAGTAACATTCCCGGTTTGTGTTGGATATGTTGTCACCTTGACTTTTTACATATAGTCTCTTAAGAAGAAGCCTCAGGTACAAATCGAAATTCATGAATTTTATACTCAGCTTGGCCTGTCGCTCAAGGCAACGAAAGCTAATCTGGGAAATGCTTTTCGAAGTCAATTTAACAGAAAAAATTTACATATCACAAATGTTAATGCCGGCTTCGTTGTTTACGAGTAAGAAAATTTAAAATAAGACTAAAAATTTTGATTTTGTGTACCTTTTTTGTGAGAAGTTTTAAGAATTTTTATCTTCTTGTATTGCTAGCTGTTTTAGTGTTCTGTAACTGTTTGTGTGGTTTTGTTCCGTGATTTCATTACCCTTTATGTTACTGTAGGAATAAAATTTTATTCATTGTGGATTATAACAAATGTAATCGTGTCGGTATTTGTTTATGATGTCACAGTTTATTCAAAGTCGCTCTCTTCTCGTCATGTTGGCGGAACTAATCGCCGTTGTTTCGAAGTGATTTTCGTTAATTGGGTGAAAAAATATGATTATCAAAACTCCATTGGTCTTCAAAGCGTTTTAGGATTCCAGAACAACTTTAGTAAATATTTTTTGGCAAAGAAGTGGCACGACTTCTCCAAACCTTCTTCACTCACACGAAAGTTGTGTTAATGGTAAGATCTAAATATCGTATGTTGTTTTATCTAGATACAACGCAATGTAGTCGGTTTTTCAATGGCGTCGTAATTTATTAACAGTGAAAATCCTTTCCGTTTTATTGCGGTTTTAAAATCCTTTGTGCTCGGTGTTAAATTATGTATTTTAATTGCCTCTGCTGCAATTTAAAACCAATCGTTAACCTTGATTCACCCTATTAAAATGTCTCACGCACGGATTTAGTTAGATTGTAATATTTTAAAAGAGTTCTGGACGCGAGAAGATTCAATTGCGTTTCGTCGCTTTCAACAATACGATTGAGCAGCAAAGCCCAAGGCGTTTGGTGACGTTTGTCCTCTTGGAAGGAACATTTTTGAAAGCAGTATGTCCAAAACAATCGACAGAAAGGAGAAAATCCCAGAATCATTTGATGATAGCGTAGTCTTGTTCTTGTGCCGTGGGGCAGATCGCAAGAAAGTTTGTTTCCAAAAACGCGGCGCTGTCCCTAAGTTCAAACACAAGGTACTTCATGTTCATGTTAGATTTATTTAGAGATTATTTTTTATTTATATCCTCTTTATGTCTGACCATTCAAGTGGAAAAATTTTGAAAATGAGAAAAAGAGGCCATCTCGGAGAGAAATTATACGAATGAAAGAGTTTTATTGCAGTAATTGAGACGAGTAATTGCCAAGTTTGTTTGAAATATCTTTTGTGGGGATTGTTACGTCTTTTTTCTATATTTTTCTTCTGTTAAGTTAATACAATTTCCTCTATCGAATTCTCCAACAAATTAATTGAACGTTAAGGCTCGCGCTGTCGACGGAAGCCAAGGTTAAAGGTTGCTAACACAGATCAGACTAGTCATAAGTCTTTATCTTTGCCTCACAGGCCCGGCAGAGCTTGGAGAAACTGTTATCCAATGTCAAGGGAGACTCTATAGAGTTAGAGAACAGATTACAGGTATAACAGAGTTAAGTCTTCTCCTCATTCTGTCCGTCTTATAAACTGTCGTATACTCGGCTCTAGTCTCATCAACTGCTAATGGTTAGGAAGAAATGAAATTTGGCCTGGTGAATTGCTCACACTCAAAACCATAATGGCAACAGTTTAGAAATAAACTATGAGTTTTCCTTGTCAGAAGTTTGTGACTTGGGACGTTGGACTCCTGCACTCTGACTTGGGTTATTTTGTTTTCCGGCTAGACATTCTCCATTGCCACTATCTCTTATCGGAAGTGCAGCTACAATCTTGGAAAATTTACCACATCCCCAATCTCAGCGGTGAAAAAAATGGCGCGTTTGGGGTTTAGTGTTAGTTCATCATTGATTCGGGGGAGGGGTGGTTTCATTTCTTATTCCATTCTGACCAAGAATTTAGCTAAAAATAGCGCAACGTGGCAAAATGCTTTTTGCTTAATGCTGCGTTGCCAAGGATGAGCATGAGTTTTGGGTCATTTTGGCCTTGTGTTATTTTATGATAATCCGTGTTCTCTTTTTTGTTCACCAGTCCGAGTCACTGACTCGTACTCAACACGAAAGAGAGGCTGAAGAGCATAAGGAATTATGGGAAGCGGAAGTCAGGTCAAGAACAAAGCTTGGTGCAAAGGTAAGGTTTGTGTGTTTTACAAACAAAGCAGAAATTGTAAACAGGTATTGAGTATGTATTGCGTGCCAATTTTTTTTTAGATTGCGGAAATGGAAAAGCGACTGGACGAAGCACGAGCAGAAATAGACGAGGTACGTCGTCAAGAATGCTTGAATAACTTTTTTTAATTTTTTTAAGTTATTTATTTAGTTATTTATTTTGGTGTTTTTGGTTGACATTTGTTTTTTCAATGTAGGAAAAGCGTAAAACTCGTAAAGCACTGGAGATGAAAAAAGTGTTGGAAGCCAAGTTAGAGGCCAGTGACCAAAGGTGAATTTAAAAAGCTTAAAAGCACTCAAAAGGGTTTCAATCTCGTATTGTTCAATCACAAAAGCACAAGCACTTGTGTCACGTGTTCTTACGTGACAAGTAAGATATACCATGTTGCTTAGCAACGTATGACAGAAACTGCTGGCTTACTAGATTCTCTCCCCACGCAGTAGATGAACAGGCCATTTCCGATTTGCTTTTCGCCTCTGTTTCAAAACGAGTCAGTGCGAAACCATTCATGTCAAAATGTGTTCCACCTACAGGTTCATTTTCATGTAAATCAAACTTGAGCCGTTCTCTCAACGATACAAAGAACGCACAGTAAACTTTAGGAAACTATCTCTCTCTGTCTCTCTTTCTTCTTCTCCGTTTTTATTTCAGATTACAATTGAGCCGTTCTCACATCGAACTCTATTTCGTTATCTTATTTGGTAGTAATCGCGTATGTTCAAACTGAGAGGAGTGAGGATCGGTAAAAGCTCTCGTATAAACTCGTTTTCATGAGAATGGTTTCGCACTTAGACTCGTTTTGAAACAGAGACACAAGGGAACTCGGAATGGCCTATTTTCTCAGTGAATTGTATATAAGTTAGTATTTTAGTTAGGCGAAGTTAAGGTGCCCATACGGCCAACAGGGTATTTGTGGTTATGGTATCTCTATAACATCTAAAATTGTATTCAAACTCAAAAAATTAACTCTTTTTTTGCCATAAAATCAAGCTTTAAATTTACCGCTTCGGCCACACCCAATAAGTTGACCGTGTAATGAAAGATTGGTGACGAATGACGTCACTTCAGGAAAATCTCGAAGCTTCATGTTTTCATTTTGCTTTCTTCACGACCGCATTGCTTCATCAACTTCGGTTTCATTGTATTTTGTCGACGAAAACTCCTCACCACTACTGAAAGTGGAAACAACAGTCACCTGAACAAACAGGATTTGGCGCTCCATCACGGCCCATTCAGAGACCCAGATTATAGTTTTCCACTGTTTCATGGTCAAATTGGGCGTGACTGAAGAGGGAACTGCGAAGGTAAAGGGCGTTAAAATGCCGGAATCCATTTTTTTTTCCTAGAATACCGTTACACATTGTAGAGATACCAACACGACAAAAACCTTGTTTGCCGCATAGACACTTATCAAAACGTATTACCAGTTTCTAATGACTGTCTATGTTCTTCGTTATTTTTTAGATCATCTCAACATCAAAAAGATGTCGTTGCTCTTAAAACGCAGCTCAAGTCTTACAAACGACGTTTCAAGGTGAGCTCTTCAACTTCGAAACAAAAATTATCTTTACTGACTGCTATATATATTTTTTTAATCCTTGTATCGGAACAATATTGCACGTGGGTTACGTTGTTTTTTATTTGTAAAGCAAAACAGATAAAAACAGATTTTAGAAATTGTAAATAGTTGTACTTCTGAGGATACCAGATATCTGGGTTATTGACCAAGTGTGAGGTCAATATGGGCTGGATATTGACCAAACTCTATTTTATTTTTTGCGTATTTCTGGACCAAGACGGGGTCGAGGTCCATAAAACTCGTAGAGAAAGAAAGAGCCCAATATCTAGCCATCTTGATGGTAGCCATCTTGATGGAACGAGCTTGGCTAATTAAAAGGATGTTATATGGACTTCGATGAACTTACCTTGGCTTAAGGAGAAACTCCCGGGCGGGAAATATAGTGCCATCTTTCCCGCTCTGGTAGCCAATCACAGCGCAGTATTTTATTTGGTTCACCTTGCCCGCTCGCGGAGCTAGCCATATAATAAATTTATTTATTGTTATATTACTATTAACTTTCTTACAAGGAATACGAAGCCTCAGAGAGTAGGATTCCTTCTCTGCGAGTTGAGTTTGACAAGGAGCGTGCTGCCATGGAGTCACACATCACCTCATTGCGAAGACAGGTTGGGATTTTTTTTTTTCTTCTCTTATATGTGATTGGTGCATAAACTGCTGTATTTTGCTCTAATTAATCTGCAAAGTTGTAATCGGACAGTTACATGCAGGGTTCGTACAGGTCATGGAAAACCTGGAAAGTCATGGAATTTTTACAATTTCATTTTCCAGGCCTGGAAAGTCCTGAAAATTTAGGTGTAGGTCATGGAAAGTCATGAAAAATCAGTATGTTTTCTATGAATGAAAGGCATTAAGATCCAAAGTTGAAAAATTAACTGGCAAGTCCAAAAATCAAATGTAATTTCAGCTGAATAAATGATTGTTTTGACACTACTGCCGGAGGGAAATAGCTTAACTTAGGTCATGGAATATTTCAAAAAGTCATGGAAAAAATCATGGAAAGTCATGGAATTTTTACAGGTCATAAGTGTTCGAACCCTGTTAACATGGGCCAATCATCTTAAGTTCTCTCCACTAAATCCACCAATCACAACATTGATTACAATCACTATAGTAACCAATTCAAGAGACTGACTTTGTAAAATTCTGGAGGTTTAGTCTTCGGTGACTGTTTTGAACTTTTAATTATGATTTAAACTGACTATTACACGCAAAAGCGCTTCTTCAAATGGAACTTTTACTCGTGTAGAAAATTGTAATTGTCATGATTAATTGGAAAGTGATTAACAAATCAGACTCCCGCTTCGCGGTCGTCCGATTTTGTTAATCGCTTGTATGATTACAGACCGAATTGGACTCCACTCAGTCCTGTTACCATTATTAATAGTGTGTACTAATCCAATTTGCCTCTTAAACAGTTGGATAACTTGAGTGAGCGGCTTCATCAAGAATCAGAAAATCGTTCACGTGTGGAGCTTACATGCAAACAACAGCAACAAGGTGATTGTTTTTAGCTTTTAGCCGCCTTACTGAGATGAGCTACCTCACAATTTGCCCATTTTGAAAAGTTTATCCCTAAATTTATCAATTTCGTTGTTTGTCATCCGTGTTAATCTTTTCCATCCTTAACCATCCTTGTTCCTTTATGGTTTATTATTATCTCTTTAGTGTTCTTCTATTTTTGTAAACTAATATTTTTCTGGTTTCCTTCAGTCAATTTAAAAGTAATTTTATACGTGGCCAAAATAATTGAGTATCTTACAATGTAACTGAGCTTCCTCTGTTTGTTCTCCATCGTCCTCGTTTACAGGATCTTCAGAACAATTTGTTTCCCAGAAATTTAAGTTTAACTGAGTTTATGTTTTTAATGCTTCATCTGTTCTTGCTTTCTTCAGAGCTGTCAGCAGCCAAACAACACGAAAAGGTAAGTGTATTTCATCTCTTGATTCGCTGTGGAGCGTTAAACGCTGTTAGAAGTTGGCTATGTGACGTAACTTGTCTTGAGTTACCATCTTGTGCCACTGACACTAGATCCCAGTATTTTTTGCTTTTCTATGGAGGGAAACAAAAAAACAAAGAGAGAACAAGAAAAACAATGGTAACGAGTCCCTTCACCGCTGTGAGGCTAAGGATGTACCAATAAGCACTTAATAACTGACCCCCGGGAAACAGTGACTTTTGTTTTCCCCAGACCCTAAGCCGATTTGGGGAAACAAAACTCACTGTTTCCCGAGGGATCAGTCATTTAGTATTTTGTTATACCTACCAACTCAAAACTACAAAAAGCTGCAAAGAAATCGTTTGCTTTACGCCGGCTGGCTCACAAATTTACCGCGGCACGACCTGATCACGTGCGAGTCGAAAGTTCATGTTGTTGTTTCCCTATGGAGTTGGTGAGTTTTGATCCACGGCACGTGACGCATTCTCCTCCAATCGGAAAACTTATTTGAGTTGGGAGGTATAACAATACTGTTTGCCAAGCTACTGTTTGTTCTAATATGGTAAATCAGGAGCACTAAACTTATCCTCGAGTAATTTTACGTGCATGAGATAATGCTCCATTGACGCTGATACTTATACACATCCAGTCTGAAAACGTGCAGAGATCTTAACGTTTAAACAATTTGTCGATTTGTTTGCTTTTAGCGCCTTCTCTTCGACCAAGAACGTCTGGAGCAGACTAACAGACAACTAGAGGAAGAAGTCGGAAGACTCAAGGTAAGTGGTTCTCGTGATCAAATACTGCATTTTATTTTCTTGCCATGTAGCAGAGTATTTGGTAAAGGTCACTAGTTGTTTAGCTTCTTTGTACATAGACGTCCAGGACGTCTTTGTAGCCTTCATAATGTTTGTCACGGCAACGACACTTTCCCTCTGGGGAGAGGTGTTGCCTCGATGCGAGTTAGATAGCCTGCGAGACAGGCCATAGAAGGGGAGGGAAGTCAAAAAGAGCGCGGGACAAACCCTTGCGCGCTCGTCTTTCCCCTTTTCCTCCCCTTCGGACGCCTGCCATGTAGGCAACGAGCGAGATTGTTCAGGAGACCCACGTAATTGTCTGCAGTAGCGTAACTTGGGCAGGGTCCGGGTCCAGACAGCTTCTCTAATCTTCTCCACCTCCCGCTTGACGGCGGAAATGGTTAAGGCGCAAGTTGCCAGAAAAAAATGTGGGCCCCAGCTTACTACTTGTCTGTGGTAGCTAAACAATCAGGTATTTGTAGGTAGTGGGGTTTGAGTACAATCGGTAAAGAAAATTGCCATGTTGACCTATTCCAGCTCAACATAAATTCCAGGTTCAAGTGCGATTTGCTCTTTTTTGGCTCATCTTCGGTGTGAAAACCTGTGACAATCACCAGTGACGTAAAACAAAGAAAACAAAGAAGTCAACATAATAGACCCAACCCTAACAATAGCTACGAAACAAAGAAAAACTTCACAGGTTTTTACACCGAGGTAAACCCCTTTTTCCCGCAATCTGGCAACCTTGAACAGACCAATTCTTTGCAAACGTATACATACGAAGACTCACATCGGAATGGCGGGGCTTGAATTTTCACTTTCGCCAAAGCTTTTCGATTTCATCATTCCTAATGACCAATCTGAAGACATGATTGATCAATATTGGTTGTCTCAAAGTTCCCCTATTTGGCAACCTTGAATAGACCAATTCTTCGCATAAT
The DNA here is from genome assembly GCA_019787425.1 of Platygyra sinensis. Lineage (NCBI taxonomy): Eukaryota > Metazoa > Cnidaria > Anthozoa > Scleractinia > Merulinidae > Platygyra > Platygyra sinensis. Next base: position 95,710 of record JAHPZR010014969.1, on the reverse strand, counting down.
TGCCCTCAAATCTACCCTCAAATTCGTTTCACTCTACTGTTTCAGGCCTTTTATGAAAATAATTTTGTGGAGAAAGGACAGCTGGAAGCTTACAAGCAAGAACTCGAAGCCAAGGTTTGTAGACATGATATCGTTTAGCATGAAGTCGTTTCTTAGAACAACAAGGAAATGCTCCGTTTTATTTTATTTTGGTTATTTGTGCTTTCTATTTTTATCTAGTTTGCTTTTTCAGTCTTGTACCTGCATGTCTTTTTGTAACTTTATTTTGTATTTTCATTTTCTTTTTCGCTTATGATATTCCACAACAAATGTAATGTTTTAAAACACAGCACGGTAAAACAGTAATGTATTGTAATGTAGTGTATTATTCTGTACTGTAGCTCTGTATTTAAAAAAATGAATAATTATAAAAAAAAAAGGAAATTTAGAGGAATCATAAGCTTATGACAATAAGTTAGCAGTCGTTTGTGTTATGTTATTGTTTAATGAACATCATTCTTTCTTCCTCGACAGTCTCGGTTTGAATTAAACCGTAAACTAGAAGAAGTAAATGCTCATTTGGAAGAACAGGTGAGACAGGGCAAATAAATTTCTTTTGGTGTTATTGAATCAAGTTACACGTTTTTGTAAACTGATGTTCTTTCTGATATTCTTTCTGATATTCTCTTCAGGCCGTTGCCCGCGAGAAATTAGACAAAATGCGCGAAGCAAACGAATCAAAGACAAGAAAAGAATTAGAGATGACGATAGCAGATCTCAAGGTAAGCAGCGTTTCTTTTGTCAAACTACGTGTCAAAGGCGGGAATGCTAAAGGCAGAAAACCGTGTAGTTGTAACGGCGGGAAAACGGTTAACCACTGGTAAAGGCGGGAAAATGTATGTACGTGTAACCGCTGGCTAAGGCAGGAAAAGGTAACGGTTGCTAAGGTGGGAAAACGTGTAACAAATGCCAAAGGCGGAAACGGTGTTGGTGGCGGAAAATAATTGTGTCACCAGTACCAAAGCGGTAAAATGTGATAAAATCCATCAACAGAATCACAACTTGGGGTTCACTATGCTCCGCTAAGTGTTCATTCAACCGAAGTTGTCACTTTTTCTATACTCAACAGTGGGAGTTATAATCATAATCGTGGTAAAGCCCTGGTCAAACGGCGCGTGATAGTTGATGATAGTTGATTCTCCCCTAACTATCATCAACTATCACCAACTATCATTCAAGTGGTCAAATGGCCAAAGAAGTTCATGATAGTTGACGATAGTTCACCGGCAGTCGCGCAAGCAAAGTCACGAGAGCAGCGATTTCCAAGCTCTTTCCGGGTAAAAAGTGAATACTAAATGACCTCCCGTAAGACAAACTGGTAAAAGTATGAATTTTTCGCGACTAAAGAGGGCGGCAGCATGTTTTCTGACCCGCTATCGGGCCAGTGATTACCAAAACAGCTGACCGAAAAACTTTCATGAACTATCATACGCGTGGTCAAACGAGAAAAACTATCATCGACTATCATGAAGAATTTGAACAAGCTCAAACTGAATGACAGTTAATGATAGTGCACGATAGTTGGTGGTCAAACGGAAGCGCGCGCTCAACTATCATCGACTATCATGAGCCGTTTGACCAGGGCTAAAGGTTGGAAGTTTTTGTCCGTTACCAATTATGTTTTGGTGTAAGTATTCACTATTTATGTTATGAATCTTTTGTTACTAAGTCGTTGGTGACCCCAAGACCTAAAAGTTCCCTTTTGTTTATTCGTTAGGCTGATTGTAATTGTAATTGTAATTGCACGAATTGGACACTCCCCTTGGGGCTTTTCAGGACCAATTTTACAATGTTTCCTCAGGCTGATGTGGCTAAAATGCGCGCTGGCTATCATGAGAGTCAAACACAGAGGGAAACGTTCGATGCTGAAGCCAAAAGATATAAGGTACTATTAAAAACAGTGATTTCCAAAAAAACTTCCATTTTCATTTTATATTAAAACTGTTTGTGAAATTTTAAATGCTGATTCATCTATCTCGTTTTCAGGATTTGTACGAAAGCGAGTTGAAATCTAAAGATAAGCTGGCTAACCGTTTGTATAAAGCAAACGAGAAGATGGCGGAATCACAAGCGTTGCTCAAGTAAGTGGCGTGAAAACTTCACAGAAAAGCATCTGCTTTGTGTGTTTTTTCTACAGTGTAGCTTTAATTAAAATCCAATACCAAGAAAGCAGTCCAAAACTGGTTTAGATGCACAGTGTTTGTGTCGGACTTTAAGTGCTTGCAAGGAACTAATTTGAATTAAAAGCAAAAAACTGGCCGGCAAACAGGCGCCTGTTCGCCGGCTAGTAAAGGACAGCGGCACTTTCCGATTTTAAGTGCCCCTTTTAAAATAACAGTGGCAGTAACTGGGCAAGCGAGTGGCTTTATTCAAATTGATTTTGCCGTGACTTGAGGTTTTTCGCCTTGACTAACAATGATTTCCCTGTCGCTCATGTCGATTTTGTCGAAGTCGAGAGTGATTCTGGTGTCACTACTGAGAAATCTCTTTGTACCGTGACTCGTATTGTTTTGACGTGACTCAAATTACTTTTATGGTGACGAAAAGGATTGTCCGTGAAAAATTTGGTTTGCAGCTTGTAATATTGCTATTAAGTGAATAATCTATTGAACGAGGCAACAATTTGATATAATATGTTGTTCGTTCCCAGTTTAGAGAGGTCACGGAGAAATTTCGACGGCTTGCAACGTGACACGTCTCCCCATCCAGATACGCTCGCTGGACTATTGAACAGTTCACCTGCAACAAGTCCAGATCGAATGTACTCCAAGGTAAAGCTCGTGACAATTACATGATATGAAAGATTTTGATTGGTTTTGTACTCTGCTGGCTGCATATTTGACCAATCAAGGAGCGAGAAGCGGGGATGTCACAGAAGTAGAGGGTGTTTTCCATTTACCAAGAGATTCCGGAAATTCCGGTTGGGTTGTAAATGGAACATGATTTTTTGGTTTGTTCCACTGGAAAATTTCCGGAAAAAGTGGAACTTCTGAAAAGTTAGTCCCGTTTTCCCGTTGGAAATTTTCCGATGGAACTGCGTGTTCCATTTACGGGTTTCGCAAAGGCTTACCAGTTCCAGGCCGCTCACGACCATATCATCGGCAAGGAAATATGGCGGCAACTCCCTCAGCTAGCTCGGTGGCTTCCGTCTCCTCCGCTTTCTACGAATGCTCAGTCTGTCATGGCCTGGCTCCTGATTTAGGAACTTAGGAACTCTTCCTGTGGCTTGTACTACTCGGCCACAGTCATCCTGAAGTGGCTTTTAAATTCATCGATCGTAAGCTTATACAAGCAAAATATTTTCATAAAAACCTTTATTTCTGGGCGCCTCATATAGGTTGCAACGGCCGCCAGGAAAGGAATGTTATCATCATCTGAATTAACGAGGCACTCTTCTTCCAAAGAGAAGTCTAGCACTTTCTTCAACAATAATAGTTGTGCCGCCATTTTGTATTTTGGCGGGAAATACATCGGACGGTGAAGGGAGCCTGGGATGAATGAGACGAGTGTGTCAAATGGAACACGTCTTTCGCCGATAAGCATTTCCCAACGAAGTTTCGGGAATTTTCCGGAATCTTTTGGTAAATGGAAAACGCCCAGAGTGTCAAAGACTGATTGTCATATGCAACCTCGTTCCCAGGGCCTTCTCCTCGACGATTTTCAAAATGGCGGCTTGTCGCACCCCCCATTTGGAATAGTGGAGAAGGCCCTGAGGACGAGGTTGTGCCATATACGGTTATTTGCTGCGTGGTTGTTTGAGAAATTTGAAAAAAGCGGGCAGGTTTCTCTAAAATGTCATAATCAATCACGTCTTTGTTGTCCTAATCCGCTCTGATTTTCATGCTCGAATGATATCTTCCCTTTAGGAAACAGCCATAAGAAAGTACTCGCACTGATTGGTTTAAAATAGTGTTTCTGTAACTCGATAGAGATACAGAACTAGCACGAGCTCTTTTTCGTCGTGGTGTTTTCTAAAAGAAATAGAAAACATGGTCTCTCGTGTTTCCATAGAGTTATAGAAACACTCTTAAAAGTTTGGGAGAACTCACCTACGGTTCGTGTTCCCACAGCAGTTCTCGTTTTTTCCAAACTGTCACTCGTGTTTCTATATCTTGATAGAAACACGGTGCATATTTTCTGTTTCTTAAATGTTGAGTGTTAAACATTTCTTGCGAAGTTACTATAGAATATTTAGTTTCACATTAATGCAATATCTTTTTGGACTCCGCACTTCCATTAGTTAGCCCTTTTTAAAGGGGCATTTTCACGCTATTTGGCAACTTTATAAAAGGCTAGAAGGTGCCTTCGCATCAACTTAATTTCAAAACTAATGATCTAGTTTTGTTATCGAAGAATATTTGAAGGTACTGAAACTGTTTCCTGCCGCCTGTCGCTACGGATGGCATAGATGAAAATGGATTGAAATTTGAAAAAATTGGCCAATTTTTTCAAGTTTTGATGCCACGAGTTCCAAAAATCCTCAAGAAATTTATTATGGTTAGCCGTCTCTGATAAAATTTGTTTGATATCTTCGTCGTAGCTTAACAGAAGCTTGTTGTTTACGATTAAAGCCTTAAAGTAATGATTTTAGCACAGAATTGACCTAAAACAGCAAAATCCTCGTGACAATGCCCCTTCAAACTGCGAACGAAAATTTATCAGAGTAATGGTCTACTGGTAAATGAATAAAGATGGTATATTTTAATGGTATTCTGTTTATTTTCGAGCAGGGAGACGGTCAGTTAATGAAGGCTGTAGAAAATGAACTTAACAAGAGTATAAAGCGCCACTTAGAAAGCGGTGAGTTATTTCTTTCGGTGTGATTATGTAAAAGTAAAACTCTCCGTTCTGTGGCTTACATTTTCCTAGGTCTTTTTGAGAAATTAAAAAACAAGAAAGACGATTTGCAAAATAGGTGACTCCAGATGTAATTGCTTGCTTGTTTCAATGATTAAATGACTGTTTGTCTTTCAGCTCCTTTGACGTCAGACCTCGATCTGAAGCCGAGTCTACTAAGCGAAGGGGACAGCGGCTCGTACGGTCCGTTGACCGCTTCGTCCAAGCAATACATGTCAGTTTTAAGAAAAAACTACTTCGTGTAGGAGACAAATAGTGTGACTATAAATTATAGAGGAATTTCCTTCGTTGTGGCAAATAGCCTCAAAGGCTTTATTTTACAATTTGTAAAATAACCAACCAGTTCATTTGGTTTGTATTTTAAGCCACCTGAACAGAATTTTGTCTCAAGAGAAAAGATGTTTAAAAATTCTTTTCTGAGGAAAAAAGTCATGTTTTATAACTGATTCAGAAGAAAATTAAGTTTATAAAAATCATTTTTAGTACTTTTATGTATGTATGTATGTATCATTATTATATTATAATTGTATCTTAACGCGTTCCAAATGACTGCAATTTTGGTACATGAAGTATTTATTTCTAATGTCTCTTTCGTGCCATCTCTGTGGCTGTCACATTTATTTTGTACGCGCATACGGAACGAGTTTTGTACTCAATAAAAAAAAATATTTTTCTACAATTTGTTGCGTGTTTTTTGTGTATGACATTTGACGTTGGCGAAGAATTTTCTTGTACGTGGTTAGACGTAGCCTCCTACGCAGACGTTCTTTAGGCTCGTCACGCAATCTTCCTCTCCTACATTCGTTGGGAAGGAAGATTGCGTGACGAGCCCCAAGAATGTCTGCGTAGGCAGGAGTCTTGTTGAGAGCCCGATTGCGGTACTTGTTCTTCGTAGTCACGCAACGTTGGAAAGTTCGTTGTATGACGTACTTGCAAAGGTCCCATCTAACTTCTCTTCATTTTTTCCCTCGGCCAAAGATTCTTGAAGCTTTTGTCGCGATAGATCACAAGTAATTTTTGGTTGTAAGCGGAGAGAAATCGCACAGAAAAGCACGGTTTCAAGTCATAGGCAAGCAAGCAAATTGGTCTCAAAATACCGGCACAAAAGTGATGAAGCTCAAGATGGGACAATACGTAGCGTTTTCAGTAGTTCGTGGCTGGTAGGTCAAATATTTCACTTCAGATCGAGGCTAACAATATATAGATGCGCCTTTAGTCTTCATATTCAGCGGTCATGGTTAACACAAATACTAGTGAACGAATGAGCTCCGTTGTGAGCAAAGATCAAATAACACTATCAAGTGAAAGCAAAAGAGTATTTAAGAGTATCTAAACTGTAAGAATTTGCAGACCTCAATTTCAGCAACCTGCCCTTCGTTTATTACGTGTTTTGCTTTGACTTCGCAACTACTGAATTTGGATAAGCAATTTATTTCCCAGAGCTACTCGTTGTGGCGACCGGACGAGATTTCAGTCTATGCATGAAATGCGCATGGACAGCTTTGTTCTCTTTGTCAAGAAGTGGACTTGATTTCCGCCGCTCACTCGTGACCGCAAAAGCGCGGGCTCCTTTCATGGACAGCGGCTGGTAATTAAGCTTCCCGAGAAGCCGCTAGCCTCCCGCTAGCCTGCGTAGCTGGCGGTATTGTTAGCGCACGCGAAATAAAGTTTTGGCGGCTGAGCCGAGAAGCGCGAGTGGCAAAGCCGCGAGGAGAATGGGGAGAGGTAAAGTTCATACTTTTATGTATGTACGTACGTGCAGGGAGATCACATGATCACCATGTCGTCATCGTTTTAGAAAAGCTCCACTTTCAAAATGTTTTCCGTCCACTCCTAAGACCCTCAAACACAAAGCCGGCGTTTTTAAATTCTTCCGTTTGAAGAGCGTTTCCTAAAAGCTCCGTTTTCGTGACGGATTTTTTTAGCCTATGACATCAAAATAACAAAGCTGGTGAAGACGGCGCCTGAATATAGCCACTCAAATCAATGTATTTTTTAAACGGAGTTCTTGCCTATTTTCAACAAACCGGCTGAAGAGCAAAAAATTATATCAGCTCAACTGATTTGATCCGTTGATACCTTCCGCATGCAGATTGCATGATTTTGCACCCAAGGTAGCCGAGAGTTTCCAGAAACGCTGGGTGCGTACATATTGCTGACGGGGTGCTTATCATTAACCTAAATTTTACTCATGACTCGCATATTGTTTGTTGACAGAAGCTTACGCTATGATTACGCGGTACTGTCACCCTTTTGTTCCCATCAGCACTATCTGTTTTTTTCTAAAATGTTCAAGATAATTTGGATAGTGTCCATTCAAGTTAGCAAGCAATTTGGACAGCAGTCGAGTCCAATTTAACAGTCAGAATATTTTAAGATTTAAGTTTTTTCATGGCACCGTGCGTTTTTCAATAGACCAGCATTGAATTTCGCGTCAACCAGGCTAGTCTTCCTTAGTATTAACGAAAGAGCTTTAAGGATAAAGCATTACATAACAAAGATTCACACCTATAGCAATGTTTACAGTTATATCTTTGAAGCTGAAAAACGCTACATTTGACCTTGGAGTAATCAATCAATCAACCATTCATCTGCTAAGAGCTACAATGGGTTTATTATAAGACCGTTTTGATTTAATCCTTTTGTTCACAAGTGAGCACATTTAATTTTACTGAAACTGAAAGGTTTGCGCAAATTTTCCAAATTATCCACATGGCGGAGAACGCAGATTCACTGCAGCACAGAGCAGAAAATATTTTAGCAACTACAGTTCAATCCAACCTCAAACTGGGCAACGTTCGAACTCTGACTTACTTTAAAAAAGCACACATGCGTTAGTTGTAAAAAGCTATCCGCTTGACAGCCGAATCACCCATGTCAGATTTGACAAGTGAGAGGGTTGGCTGAAGATGTTGAAGGGAAGGAGTCGCCTCAGCGTGTTTGTTACATGTAGAACACCTGACCAGTGTGTGATCAGCTACACGTGATCACGAGCACGTGGTTCCTCACGCGTTTCTGAGAGGCATCATTTATTCCTCGATTTTCGTGCATAGAAACCGAAACTGAGAGCTGGCTTCAAAACAAGCTTTCCAAAGTGGCAATTTTTTGCACTTTCAGAAATGTAAACAAAGGCTTAAATGATACACCTGGTTTAAGGGTTTTTGCCTCCAAAGACCCTTGTGATTTTCTAGCAATTCTGTGAGGCATAATAGAAGGCTGCTCCATTTCTTCAGAAAGATCAACTGAACGTAGAAAAACAAGCCGGCGACTCGAGAACGATAAGCCAAAGAAACTGCTTTAACTTTCTTGGACTATAGAACAAGTAGCGTTTGTCAGGATTTCTCAGTGAAATTTCTCTTCTCCTTTAAGCCAGTTACTTCGAAGCTGGATTCCAACAATGTAGGTAACCTGTACTGGCAGAATTTCGTGTTGGATCGAACCGTCGGGGTTGTCACAACTCAGACGATGGCCCTTGTTTTCCTGATAGCATTATTTTTTTCCATCACATGTCATCTTGGTAAGAACTTCTTATTGAAAAGAGAAATTAGATTCTGGTCAACTTTACAAATAAAAACTTCTCAGATTCTCAAAACTATCAGTGGACCATCGGGTGCTCTTTTTTTCTAATGAGAAGCGAAAACAGTACCGCCAACACTTCGAGGGCGAAGCTATATTTTTTCTCTCTGACAAAAAGAAAAGAAGGAAATTTGAATAGTCCTTTAGAATTCACGACAAACTATGTTCTTAAAGGAAGTGACGAACTGTAAAAAATATGTAAAAGTAGCTTTAGTAAGCTTGTAGGAAGCCAAAAAAAAATATACTGAGGAAATGACCTTTCCTGTGTGTTTCGGACACAGTTGGAAACAAGACCCAGTCAGACGTAAACAGAAGATCTGTTCAAACATAAATTGTGATATTTTTTCCGCACTGAATTAAGTGTCGATTTTCACCGTCTCTGTACTCTCTATTCCCAGCGAGGATGAAAACTCTGCGTAAATCACTAGCGTACGGTTCGATAACTCCATCTTGTGAACTGCTATCCAACAAAAAACTCGCTCATATTTATTATGTTTCAAAGGAGTCAGTCCCTCAATGTACCTTAAAAAGGGCCTAAATCACGAGTACTACCTTACACTCGTACACAATTTTGATTGACGCTGAAAGCCGGTTCACTAACAGGTTTTCGACCAATAGAAATGGCACGAAATGTAATTTATAGGTCTTCACCTGCGGCATTGACTTACAAGAAACCTCTGTTACCGGAATTTAAGACATTTAACACCATCACACCGACCTAGTCCTGTTGGATGGAAAGAGCCGGTTCAAGGATATACCTCAGGGATTTATTTCTGCCCGAAAACATCAAAGCAAGGATACATTATAACAGTATGTATAGTGTCAATTTGTTCATTTAAATTCATCGTTTAAGTCTGGTTTACCGGAAGGGACTCAAAGTAAGGAACTAATCATCGGTAATGAAATAATGCAGATGGGAATCCAGATTTTATTGAGGCATGACTAATTTGAGTCTCGCCCTCAAAAGAGGCAAAATTTTTCAGAGATAAATGAAGTATAACGTCTATCAATCCAGTTACTAGAATTGTTTGAACACGTTTTCTAGCTCTTGTTCATTTGGGGCTTAGCTTAAGAACGTACCGCCTAAGCATAGTTATCATAAAATGTAACAACTGTGAAAATGTAAATAATACACCCTTATCGGAATGAAACCTAACATGAGCGAGGAACATTCTCATTATCGTGGTTACAGTGCGGCAGTTCTGAGCAACAATTACCACTTCTTCTTAACTTTACCCTATTGGCTGTCTGCTAATCAACTTGGTTTAAATTACCAGTACAATAACGTTTGCCAAGATCAGCATTTCTTGAAAAAGAGATCAGTTAGAAGACAAGCTGGCTGCCTTCGTTTGTTGTTGCCCAGTTATTGCCCTCTGCATCCAAAGATTTTAAAACATTTCCGTTAGCCTGTTAAAAAAATGCCATGACTGAGACTGCCCCAACAATAGTAAAAGCTAGTATAGGGTGAGCGATTTAGCAATGCGGAACACCGAGTAAAGTTAAGTAACCAAAGATTCGAATGGGCTGAACCCAAATGCCTGCCCCCAGCATATCTTCAGTTTTTCATCAATTTTTTTTTTTTTTTTTTTTTTTTTGCTCCAAAGGGGTTTTCAAACTATCTTAGTCAGGATGATCTCATTTACGTTTCCTGTCCTGTCTAATCTTTTTTCCATTGTCTCCCATGAAGCGATTCCTGGCAATTGGCAAATACTGTACGGCCTGGGGCGGTTACTTACTTAGTTCTCTCCGCACCAGGTGACGCATAAGGCCCGGGCCGGGGGATACTCCCGTATATGGGTTGCATAGGTACGTGCAGCTACGGTTTTTCATCCGTTTTTGTCAGAAATAGGTTATCCATTTGGGCCAATTTGGTCTCAAATAGGGTGCGGTTTTTGTTTTGTTTGTTAGGAGAGGCTATTGTTTCATTGATCGATCATTATCAACAAGACCATCAACAAAATCTCTTCACAATCGCTTTCAGCATCGTTCGGAACTGGGCAGGTCCAATTTAAGCCAAATAGGGTATCGAATTTTTGGTCAAGAGTTAGATAGGGCGGGGTAGGTCACAGATTTCGGTCCTAAGCCTATGAGTAGGGTAAGGGTTTTTGGAAGTGGAGCATACGCCCATTCAATTTTCCTGGGAATTCTCCCCAACCCGCCAGTGCTTCTCCGTGTGATCTTTGGTCTTTCAACTTTCCTTTACGTTGCCTCTCCTTTCCTGGTGAGATACACTAAGGGGTCAGTTTATGAGCAGAAGCCAGTTGTTGTTAAAAACAAATCCCATGCACAGTAAGCGCTTTTGTTTCCCTGACGCTGAGCACACCTGAGACATTCACTAAACACGATGATTTAAGCTTAGTTCCAAGGTCACGATTCTTGTTGGCAAAGGTTTTAAAAATTGATATCAAGACGAGTGGAGTGCGATGTGTGGATCGGGGGCACCAAAACATGGCAGTCATCCATTGCATTCAGCTCTGATAATCTCACCAAAATTTTCCCCCATGTTCAACTATATATACTGTCTGCTCTCGCAAAGGTTTTGGTTGAATTACCCAGCATGCATCCGTTCACTATGACAACGCGTGCCGGCATGCGACACATGCTTAGCACGTGACTCTGACGACTTACTGATGCATTTCCAAAATCTCGATGCAACTCGTTCCCATGTTTGACCCAGTTTCAGCAAATTTGTTTTCACCCCTGATCACGTTGTCTGAAACTCCCCAGCGCTTTGTTATCGCCTGGTGCAGATGAGAAATTGCTACTTGATGAGAAATGACGAATAGCGTTGAAGACCCCGTTATATATGGCTCATACAGTGCGCTGTTAGCGGCTTATCATTAAAATACTCTCCCGCTTTGTTTGAAAGTTACTTTAAAAAAATACTGTTACACGAAAAACAACAGCTCAGAAACACACGTGTTCAATCACAATGTAGTAATCATGGCCCATAGCTAGAAAAACAGGAACTTAAGAGTGCTAGGGATCAATTCGCCGTATTTTTTTACCACTCGTGATAATCACCCCCCATCGTTATATAATAACTCAGTTATCCAATAGCAGTGTTTTTCTTGTGTTATTACCTGGTAATCATCATGGTTAAAAGTAAGGGAAAGCCGACAAGGCTGTTTATTCGACGCAAGTGCTGGAAGTTGGAGGAACTTTCTTGAAGTGTCGTTTCATTGCCTCCTTCGTGGGACTAAATCCATTGAAGTTGCGAGCGTTCATTGACTACCACTGATAGTTGAATGTGGAAAAGAAATTTGCAGGTATTACATTGAAAATCTCTTTGTAAAACTAAGTGCGACATTATTCTCACGAGATCGTTCATACGTTCTTTCATTAATTAAGATTATTTTTTAAATTCATTTAATTTACCGGACCACTTATATATATACCGATCTGCACGTTGAAAGTAGAGAGTGGAAGCAGCAATTAAAAGCTGTCTACTTCATTTCGTGGAATGTTGTTAATAAACGTGAGGATCTGATGTTCCAGTCAAACTCTTTTCAGGGAAATGAGTAATTCAGGAGGCTAAAAATAGCAACCCATTCAATAACAGATCTGGGGATATGTCATCCAATGTCAGCTACAAAAGCAAGAGTGTTCACCAAATTGAAACTGATACAATTTTGTGTTTACTCTGAAATTAATCTCGATGAAATTCGTAAACCTCAGTCTGGTAACGCTAAGGTCCACTACTTTTCTACGTGTTAAAATTCTTAAATTTCTTTCAACTCAGTCAAAACAATGAATACTTCAACTTCAAGAGAATGAATGGATAATCTTGCTTCTTGTTCATTCTTGTCCAAGCGTTTTTTGCCCTCTGCAAAATGGAGCTGGCAGCTGTGTAGGTGAACTTTCGACTTACATTTCGAGTGCTGACTAATCTTCTCCAAGTGGGGAAGAAAACACAATTCAACAAATTTGAATGAACCGTCATTTTGCAGTCGCCTTCGTCCTGTTGTGACTTGTGTACCGTGCCCTCTACATGGGAGGCGGAAGCTGGCCAGACGCAACTTCTAAAGAATTTTATTAGGTAAACACATGTGTTTTTCCGGCACTATTAAAAATGTTTTGATAGGATTCACGGTGAATTTTTATGAGATCTTCCAGTTTGAAACGCCATTACCGTTGATGTAGTCCTTTTCAAATTTCTAAGGACGTGATCGGCAATGGTCTCGAGCAATTTGCATGATCATGTGTAAGGTAATTCAATCAGTTAGTCTCTGAGATCGACGTCAATTTGAAATTTTCCCGTTAGTCCTTGCACGGTCTACCTACATACGCCATTTTTTAAGCAGAAACGTTTTACCTCAACAAATATAAGAATTTCCTTCAGATCTGATCAGTCTGATAGTCCATTATCTCGTTTATGTTTTTCGACTGAGATCACAATAAAAGAATTTGACCGCGGGAGTTCGAGATCAGCGAAAACGCAATGGGCGGTTAGAGTAGGAGAGGGAGGGGAGGGTTCGTGCTAGCAAGAATATTAAATAACAGAAACGTCTTTAGAGCAGCTATAAAAGGGAAACGTTCACAGCAAGCAATGTTTTAAAACGATTAAACGCGTGCTTCCTAGATTCATTCCAAATTTATCATGGCAATTTTAGTCATTTTAATTCTTTGTACCTCTTAGTTGTGTTTAGAGAAACATTTTCTTGATAGGAGGTAAATAATCATCCATTCTGTATGCATCTGGTCAGAGTGTGACCCTAATGTGGGGCTTGATATGACGTATTAGTGCTTTTTTTTCAATTTTCTCCCTGCTGGGTGTCCTAAGCCTTCTCGTAAAGCAGGTGTTTTTGAGTGGAATTGAATTTCTTTAGATTTTTCTTAAAAAAAAACGGCTGCTATGGGGGGCCTAAATGATATCTTCAGCTCGTGATGCCAGTCCGTGTAGCGTGTATATGCGTATCCATCAATTACGAACTATGATGTTCAATTTCTTTGGAATCGTGGTGAGTTTACAGGTTCTGGAAAAGACATTAATCAATTGCAGATCCACTATCTCGCAACCTCGTTCCCAGGGTCTTTTCCGTGGCTAAATGATATATAGTTCAAGATGTAGGGGATTTGACTAAGAATTGAAAAAGAAAAAAAAGTTTAATTTGAGCTCGAGATCAGCGGGGAGTTCGATTGAGATTAGAGACAACCGGTGATTCTATTGAACCCACCTTAAATTCATTCACTACAGCGGTCTAATAGAGGGCACTAAACTGGATGGAATTTTCACATCATTTACTTCCAAAATTCCCAAGATCGGGTATTCATTCACGTTTTTCCTGTGATACTCAGAGCCAAATTAACAGACAGATATCGAATATAGGTCGAAGTAAACATTTGCCGGTGATGATGTAATCTCTCGTTCTCAGACTCCTCACTAAAACAGGTGAAACCGCCTATCTCTTATTCTCCACTATCTCGAATTAAAATCATCTTGGATACGCTCTTTCGGCCAGTTGCTAATGCCTATCTCGAATTCCCTATATCTCGAACCAGAGTTCGAGATTTTACTTCTCTGTTAGTTATTGTTCTGCTTAAAATGTCCCTCTTACATTATGGATTTCTGCGCATGTCATGCAGGAGTCGGGCTTGTTTTGCAAACATCGATATTGTATTTTGCACGTGATTTTATAAACATACAGTATGATATACGCCGGCTGTTTTTGCGGTGAAATTTTATCATCATAAGAATCTCGATCCTTCCAGCATAATTTTAAAGTAATCTCTCATCTCGTCAAAGGAAATATCGACTTAATTTCACCAAAACAAAACTTTGAAAACAATCAGGTACATGTAATGTTATCCGTTTATTTTACCGGCACTGCGAGGGCAATGTTTGTCAGAAAAAAATTCATTTAGAAATGGTGAGGCGATAACAGTTGAAGTTTCTTAGGGATATTTGACCATAGTCCACTCTATTAACTATGATCGACTCACCCTGTTACATCTGTGAAATCACGAACTATCTTCTCTAAGCTCAGAATTCGAAGCCAGACAACCTTTTTGTAAATCGATTATGCAATCACCGACCAAGTCAAGCTAATCAAACATCACCTTGGGAAGAGAAATTTAACTTTGGAAAATCGAGCGTAACAAATGCCTTGATATAAACCTTGACAAGAAAGCCAAGGAACCTACAAAACTTAGTACAATATCCGAAGACAAATTGCTGACCCCAGGAAAATAAGCGGCAATGTTTATAGTATGGAACAGGCAAGATCCCATCCCTTCAGATGCATTTCCCAATCAGTGCGATTGGCTGGTCGAGCAAATGGAGAACAAAGCTTCATTGATGTATAGAGTCAAAACATTGTTGCGTTTTGTTATTAAATTAGTCACAGTTAACTCCCCAGGTCGACCACATGATGAAAAGGCAACCAATTCTGCCAGACTTTGTAAACCTTGGCCTCAAAGGCTTTTCCCCGTCCCGACGTATTTAGGTGTTGACAAAATTCTGCAAAATTACCAGGTCCATTTTGCAGAAAAATCCACTGATCTACTCGTGCTGCAATCGGAATATATTACCTTGCAGGGAACAATGGTATCATTGATTCCACAAAGCACAAAGAACCATTGTGAAAAGTCACTGTTGTTCTCGCTATTTTAGCACCATTGTGTCAGATGTCTACGCCGGGGGAACAATAAGTTGCTATGGCCACTAAGTACCATAATATTGCTCTTCATCAGCTGATTTTATTTGTATGTCACAACTGTTGTCAAAACTATTTACATGCGTTTTGAAGATTGGGTATTCGTTTTAAAACAATTATTCTTTTAAAGTTGTTTTCGTAAAACCAGCGATGCAAATTACAAAGCTTTCACAGCTCGAGTCTTATGAACTAGTATACATTCGCATTTCCAAAATGAAGTACGTTACATCTAAATTACAACAAAATCTGCGTATAGTATGTACAATTCTTCTGGCGTAGAAATAGAATTTTTAAAAGTAATTGATGGATAAAAAACTTTCCGGTATTTACGGAAGTTTATTTACCCCAGTCCTGGGTCTCGTATCATCGTTTATCCTTTCGCCATCGCGACAGTTCATGTGACGATTCCTTGTCAGTTGCAAAGCGTTTATTCTATCTCCAATTCTGGCCAACATCTTCCCGATTTCCCTGCATAATTCTTTACCTTCTTGGCTTAATTCACATGAAGGGCAAGCTTGATTTAATTGTGGCTGGCTGCCGGCTGATCTTGGCCTGTCGCGGTCCATACCAGTTACGTATATCCCCTCCAAGCGGTCTATGTAATAAACAGATGGATATGAGTTGAAGACAGGTTAAACTCGAAGTTATTTTGCTAAAGAGGAAAGCCCATTAGTCATACTCTGCTCTGTTATGACCATTTAGAAAAGCAAATTGAAATTGCCGGCTTCTTTTATGTCACACACAACAGTGAAGCACAACAACTACCCTTGTTTATATATTTATATTCTCGGTAAAGAAAGAGCCGCTCGCGACCCCATTTCCTATCCGAGCTTTCAAAATAAAAACTTCGATAGCAGATGGCCCATAAAAGCAACTTGGATAACTGTTGAAAACAGTTAGCTACGTAATTTAACGCCTTTTTCGTGGAAAGCTTTCAATATGCCACTTACCAGGGTGAAACAAAATGATCCTCAAGCGGCTCGCTTATTTAATAGTCAACAACTTGTTGCTTGAAGTTTCGCCTTCGAAGCTAACTTGTTCGTGAAGGAAAAACGGTCGCAGAAAGGACTTCTTCGCTGGTAATTGCTTCAAGTACAGTTAACCTTCCTCAAGGAAGGGCAAGATTCATGGCAAGACCGAATCTTCGGCAGTCGGTCTTCTCGCAACGAATGTCTTTTGCCTCTTCACTCACTGGACGTCGCCAAAAAAAAGTTCCCGCGAAAAAATATTTAACTGCGTATAAATATATTCACCTATTTTTGATATTCTGCCAAATAATACGTTGCAATATTTTTGTATTTTATGATTGGCTCGCTGCTAAACGTTGTCAGTCCTGCTATTGTCTCAAAGACAATAGTTCGCGCGCGTGTTATTACCATTGTTTCTAAACCAATCAAAATAGTTCTTTTGACGTGAATTCCGTTGTCCACGTGCACAAGCTTGCGGTTAAAGTTTCAAAACAAGAGCACACCAAAACCACGTTTCTTTTGGTTTCGACCATATTTTACACATAAATAATTCATGACAATTGCACTTTGAGGTTGATTTACATAATTTTCTGACATTTTGATGGTCTTGACCATTCAACCTAAATTCTTGATTTTTACAATCCTTATTATACGTTTCAAAGCTGTTTTTAATGCATCGTTATTCTATAGCCTTTCTGGGACATAAAGCTAAGAGCAATAAAAAAGTTATTCATCGTAGGCGTCCAGAAAGGTTCGGCGAAAACATTATGTATGTTTACTTTTTGCTTACATCTGTACTTTTTGTTTTACTTTCGATTCGATCGATTCGCGAGATCTCTGCAAACTGCAGTTGATAATTCGTACTATTTTTGAGTCAGGCTTTGTTCCAATGAGTCTTTTTGTGAGGCAGAATGCTACTTTTGCAATAACTAACAGATATCTAGATCAAGAGTGGAACAAATAAAATTTTCCCGTCAGCGTTTTATTATTCTGTTCCATTTATCTCCGTGACCTCATCTCTTGATGAAAATGCAACGGAGTGCGTTTGACAGGTCATCAACCGGAACCAATCAGAAAGCAGTAACTCTTCAAGCTGACCAATCACGTAATAGAGCGGCGTGCCAAAAGAATTCCTCTTTGGCTACTTTTTCTTCGCCACTGCAAGGCTCGTTTGATGGTGGTAGTTTTGTTAGTGCTTCCGCGCCAAGGCTTGCTTCTCCTCTCTACTTCTCCTTTGCTTTTGCTTTTTAAATTGCTGTTTCAAGTACTATGCCAAGTGTTTTGAACGTTGGTTAACTTCTGTGAGTAGTATTTTATTTTTTCTTTTAACGGGAGCACTCGGTTGTGTTTTCACTAAGTTCACTAGTGCGGTTACGTTGATGCGTCAGCGAGGTAGTACGCCACCGTCAACGGTGCTTGGTTTTAATGTCTTTTTCCTCTTTTTAGGGCAAAGATACCATTTCCTTAGATAATATCCTTGTTTAAAGAAGGAAAACAAGCTGCAGGGCCGAAACAAGGAATTTGCGTGCGAACACTTTCACTTTTCTAACTACGATCACCCAATATGGCCGGAGCGACAGCTGCGCTGAACAACAAGGACTTTACTACCCTCAATAAGCTTACCTCTGAAATGTCAAAGTACGATAAGGACATCATCGAACAAGGATATTCCCTCACATTTGACTATATTTCTTACCGGCTAAGGAGCAAATTTGAACAGAGCAGACTCAAAGGATTACCTCGAGAGTTCCTTATTCCTCAGACGCCAACAAACGCATCGGCGAGTACTCTACGAAAACTGGCAACTCTTATGGAGGAAGAACACCCTGATTTGTTCGAATCATTGTGCACAACGTTAGGAATTACACCAGTTACAGCTTATCCTACGTTTGTCGGTGTGGCACAAGAGATTTTTCAAGCAGGAACAAACTGGGGCAGAATAGTGGCGTTGTTCACGTTCGGAGGCGTAGTGGCTCATCATTTCGTGGAAACAAGACGACCAGAAATGGCTGAACGCATCGTGGAATGGATTGTCTCATTTATTGCCGATAACTTATTAACTTGGATCAGAGAAAATGGAGGATGGGTGAGTTTTAATCCTGAGAGTTTTGAAAAAAATCGCTTTGGTTTCTTATTTATTTTATATTATTTTAAACATTTTTTGTTATTTTTCTCTTTAGCCTACCAGCTGTCATGAGCTTACGTACGTGCTGTAGTAATTTACTGAATGCAAATTTCAGTCTATTTACATTAGTTATGAGTCAGACATTCATTTATCTTGACGACATTTCGTTTACCTTTTTGTCTCGAAACGCCTACGTATGTTATTTTGATGCATATTCGAGAAAAAATAATTTTTCAATCTTGAGACAAATTTTTGAGCCATAGATAATGTAAATATGTCAAATGAAAATTTCTTGCATCAGCAGGGCACCTTTTCTGCTTGTTGTTTTTCTCAACTTTCGCTGCATAAATAGTCTGGTTGTTTTTGTCGGGAAGTGAATAACTAAATTAGAAAATTTGAAAAAAGGAATTTCAGCTTTTTCTTGATCTTTGATTTATTAGAGAAAATTCTCGCGAAAAAACGTGAAAAATATTTCCGTTTGACAAATGTTCGCATTAGTATATTGCCCCAGGGGAGTTAATTTCCATTCACGCATTTTTGATCACCCTCTAACATTCAAGTACCTCTTTGGTTGATTTGTATTGATCGTAGTTACGTAAGTCGAAAACTAAAAAAAAATTGCACACTGTACCCAGTAAAACAGAACACTGCTTCTGTCGAATTCAGATTTAAAATTTATTTTAAATGTCTTTTACCACTTAGTAAAAGTTGTCTGTTTTATGTGCCAGTGTTGCAAGTTTTTCGCAAAATACATTTATTAATTCAATCAAACAACTTTGATAATACTGGTGACAATAATAAAAACTTTTATGCAGCTCTTACGCATTGCTGTCCTAAGTGCTTTACAGTGAGAAAATCCTAAACAAAGAGCCATTTCCATAGAGCAATGCTTAATGTGAAGGATTCTTTGTGCAACCCTGATTATCTGAAATCAGAACAATTTGTGAAAAAATCTGTGTCTGTGCTGTTTAACCATGTATTGGAACACTCCATTTTTTATCTGCACCCCTGCTATGGAGGGCAGATTCCAAAACCGTATAGGTTTTATATTTTCGGCACCTTTCAAGTTTGCATTCAAGAGTTTCAATTCAAATTTTGTCAGCTGCTTTGAAAAATATTTTGACAGATGCCATGCTGGAGTTTGTCATGTAAAGTTGGGTGTAGAATAAAACTGGAATGCCCCATATTGCGAATTTTTAAACCATTAAAAATTGTATGTTGTGATAGATGTCGTAATTGCATTTATCTTGAACAGCATTTGCTTTTAAACTAATTGAAAATGAACTTCCTTCCTCCAGAACTGAACATGTTATTGGCAAGAATGTACGCAGACAGAAGGCTAATATTTGTTTTTTTAGTCAATTTACTGTCGCTCATCTAAGGCAATTCATTTCTTGGTTTCAGACAAGTACATTTGTCTTAGTGCAGCTGACTGTCAAGGGTATGAATAATAAAAAAGTATGGTGTCCTCAGGTCTCTGTATTTCTCTAAGCCAAATCTCTAGCATATTTGTCATGAATGAGATGTGATCTTTTATAATCCTGAATGGAGTTATTATACATTACTTAACAAATAAAGAAGCCTAAGCCATGTATTACACTATGATAAAACACGATGGTCATTTGAGAACACGAGGGAAATGTAGAAAACACGAGCCATAGGCGAGTGTTTTCTACATTTCTCGAGTGTTCTCAAATGACCGGAGTGTTTTATCACAGTGTAATACACGGATTAGGCTTCTTCATTTGCTTTAAAAATTTTACGTGCGCAAAACAATAAAACATGCTTTTTCTATTTTTTATACTCTGATAAAACATAGGTTTTTGGCCAATCAGAGCATGCACAGAGTCCTATCTATATTTTAAAATGTGTTAAAATATGCACAACATAAAATTGAGAAGTAAGCAGGTTATAATCAAATGGGAAGTATGGTTTTGCTTTCTCTTCAGTCCACCCTTTAGGTTGCTGTAGACCTTCAAGGGCCGATTTTGTCCAAAATATTTTTCATGCCCTGTTTAAGACGGCTACTTGATCTAAATTTTCTCGAAAAAATTATTGTAACAACTTAAAATGTGAGCTTGAGCTTGCCTACCAAAACAAAACTGACAAAATTTATAGTTATTTTTGAATTCTACAGTTTATTAGCTTTACAATGATATATACTGTACCTAGGTTTTTAAGCAGAGCACACAGAGAGATTTTCCTGGAAGGTACCCTGAAGGTCTACAGTAACCTTAAGTTGATTGCAGTAATAATTATAATGGTGCTAAGCCATTGATATTTTCCACTGAATTTTTTTTTTTCAGGACGGCTTTGCTGCTCAATTTTCAGAATCTTCGCAGTCACAAACCATGTGGAAAAGCATATTCACAGTGGGAAGTATCTGTGCTGCTGGCTTAACTCTTCTGGCCTTAAACAAGTGAAAATATTATCTGCTCCTTTTGCGCACTTGCCTGTTTTCACACTTTCATTGTATCTACATTGAGACCAAGACTATTCATTTACTTCGTGTTAGATCCTTGTCACCCCTTGTTGATTAAATTTGTTGAAGTTGACTCTTCATTATATTCTGTGTTATTGAGTACACTTAGTGTGTTTTTGGATCTTCTCTGCTTCTCTGTAAGCTCATTAGGTAACAAAGCATTGATGCTTATTTTTTAGAAATGAAAAAAGAAGAGTTGTTGTATAATGTTTGTAAAGTTTTTGGGGGTACTTAGTTGACCCCCTATGTGACCTTATTTCTCCTCAAGTTGTAGTCATTCCACTTAAAAAAGTGCAGTACAAAATCTTTAGCAGTCACAATGTAGATACAAGACAATCATGTCTCTTTGTAAACATGTGCACATCTTCATATTCTTTCTGAGGGCCTACTTCCTTCAGCTATGAAAGAAGTGATGACGTGAATGGTGCAAGTATTGTTCTAGTTGTTGCATACATGTATGTTGGTGTTAGCTTTCGAATTATTTGGAAGGTTCAGCAACAGATTCATGTACAGTGACTATGAACACTGAAAGTGGATTTTCATGTTGAAAGCCTTGTTTGCAATATTTGCTGAGAATTTCAAAGCTTACAGGCTAGTTTTCTGCATTTGTGCTCTTTCATAGCTTACCTTCCTCTTAAAAACAATGTTCAAAGAATATCCACAGGGCACTTAAGACTACCTTGTGCAAGGACGTTACCATTGCCAAATCATCTGCCTGTCGTTAGTCAGTGCAGCAACCCTGGCTGGCTAGTGTATCATTGCCAGTTCAAGAGAGTACAAGAAAAGAATGTGATGAGTGAAATATTGAACTACCACTGGTGTAAAAAGCCATCCTTTTGTATCCCACACTAGTTTTTGAATGGTGCAGTGGATTTACAAGGAAAGTGAGTCCACATTAAGTTACTTGTGTTATCCTTGAACTTGTGTTTTACAACGATGGTTGAGTTAGACTTTAGTTTCATTGTCCAAGGATATTTGCTAATTAATGCAAGTTGACAATACTTGTTTTCCTGCCCAAAAGGAGAGACAAACAGCTCAAGTTGCAATCCTTTCATGGTCATCAAGCTTTACTACAAGTACACCTGCTCTCAATCTTGGCGCTGTTCAGTTACTACAACCAAAGAAAGGGAATATATCTTGCGTTCAATGAGTGTGTAATCGAGTGTTTATCTACAGGAAGTATTAATCTGAACTGTGTTTGACTTTATACTGTTTGTTTAGTTGAAAGCAGATCGATTCTTGGGCACATTTGAAGCTTGTATTATTGCCTTAAAAGATGTTCCCAGGATAGCAGAAACAGGGTTATTGTGTGTAAAGTTGAACCGATACAAATGATCTCACACCTTTGTGGACTTCTTATCAGCAGGGTTGTACCAATAATCATTTGGCAAAGAATCTTAGTTTTCTTACCCTTTTTGGAAACTGGTTTCAGCAGCAGTTTTGTGCTGGGAAGTTCTATCATCTTTCAAGAAAATGAACTAGGTAATAACCCTGTTTATAAAGCAGTCAGTGTTAAGGCTTCTCATGGCCTTTTTGGGGAAGATCATCTTGTCTCTGTTTTGTACCAAAATGTAGCCCCTGTTGTGTGAGAGAATCTTTTCTTAGCTGCAGCTGCATTCTATATCAACACTTGTTGTCCATGCCTCTTTGCATGCATGCTTGAAGCATGGACTTTGAACAGCATTAATAATGCAAGAAAGCCTGTAAAGACTGAAACATCCTTCTGTGTAAAGGTTGTTTTTGGAAAATAAAAAAGACAAGCACAAGCTGCTTGTGTGGTGTGTTTTTTGCTCCCATATCGGTGTTTAATGCTGGCCTATCTTAAAGGGGCATTTTTATGCTATTTGGTAACTTTATAAAAAGCTAGAAGGTGCCTTCGCATCAATTGAATTCCAAAACTAATGATCTACCGGGTAGTTTTGTTATCGAAGACTATTTGAAGGTACTGAAACTGTTTCCTGTGGCCTGTTGCCACGGATGACATGGATGGAAATGGATTGAAATTTGAAAAAAATTTGCCAATACTTTCAAGTTGATGCCGCATGTGCCAAAATTCTCAACAAATTTATTATGGTTAGCCCTCTCTGATAAAATTCACTTGATATCTTCGTTGTAGCTTTACAGAAGCTATTTAACAAATTGACGTTAGTTTTTTATGCGTCTGTCCTGTTATTGATCATGAATTTGGTCATTACATTGTCAAAGTAGCTGTGGATCCACGAGGCGATAGCCGAGTGGATCCGCAGACTACTTTGACAATGTGATGACGAAATTCATTATCAATAACAGGACAGACACATTAAAAACTGACATCAATTTGTTTTTTACGGTAAAAACTGACATCAATTTGTTTTTTGCGGTAATTGCCGGCTCTCGCTCGCTGACGCGTCACATGAATTTTAAATTTATGTGTATGTCCGCATATGGACAATAAAAATTAGCCAATGAGCGCGCGTGAATTTCTGCAGTTATCGTAAAATTGCTTATGATTAAAGCCTTAAAGCAGGTCTCAACATTGTGACCTGTGGGGTCGCCAATGTGACTGGATTTGGTCTGCTGGCGACTAACTTGTCACTTCTGGTCGCCAGTCTGGCCACCACGATTTAAAGTTATTATTTTATTTTTATTTCAATTTCCCCAGAGCAGTATGTTGCACGAAAAGAATATAGAGTTAATTTAGGACATTTGCGCCCAAAAACTTCCCACATACAGATTTTTTTAAAACTTTGACTGCAGGTAGAAAATGATAAAATTAGATTAAAAACATAAAAAAAAATTGGGGGTCACCAAACTCGTTTTGAAGATAAGGTGCATCACAGCCCATAGCAATTCTAGGATTTCCAGTCACTCGAGGGGATTCTGGCCGGATTCATTACTATCGGCATATATTTAAGTTGAAGAATCGTATCTAAGTTATGTGTGTTTAACGCAGCATATATAGGCCTATTTGATAGGTCTTTGCTACAAATGTCATGAAATCAGGTAGACTTGGCCTTAAAAAATGCAAATTGTAAGTCGTGCACACCTGTATCCATGTACCAATTCAACCCTGTTTGTATATGAGAAATAATTTAAACTTCCCATGTATAGATTTTTTTTGTTTTTCAGTATCATGGAAAGAATCACAAAAGGAAGTGATCTGCCGAAAAAAGTGGGGGTCACTGCGCATCCAACAAAAATATTTGCATATCAAGTTACTGCAAAGGTCATCAGCGCTTTATTTTGTCGAGTTTCAACTCGGTGCGCGTGCTTGAAATACATGATGTGGCACGCGCCATGTCATGTAAAGCGTGCGCAGTAGAGATGCGCAGTAGCAATGGGCATGAACGTCCTTAATTTATGAAAGCTCAAATTATCAAAAAGAAACTGAATGCATGTAGGGACTAATTTGTCGCAACATTCTCATGAGTAAAATTATAGTTTTCTCACTTTTTCATTGCCAAAATTTTGTAGTTCCTACAGAGCATGCAAAAGAAATAAAATACATTGATGGTAGATCGTTATATCATAAACGGCCGAATTGCACACCTCAGACATAGGCATAAGCATTTTGTTTTTGTAGATATCGGATTTCTTTCTCCTTGTCTCACTGAAACACGAGAAATTTCACATTCCAATTAAACTATTTTTAGGTTTTTCAAAACGCGGTTAGTATTTTGATCATTTCATGTAAATTTAACTTTACTTTCAGTCATGCAATGTATCTCAAGCAAACAAAAATAGCCTGATTCTGACTTTCAACGTTTGCATTTATTCTTGATTGCATTTATTCCTGGTGTGATTAGTCATAGTCTCCACCGCAGCTGTTTTTTGGGATTGCGTGACACCCCTAAAAAACGACTGCGGAGGAGACCAGACTCGTCAGGATGTGTTGAATTGTTTCAAAGACTTCAACTTGAATAAACCACTTAAATGGCAAAAAAAGATGATTAAACCAATTTGAATTAGGAAGGTGTATTTTTTTTGGACTGAAGGGCCGAAAATTTTTGGCAATCAAAAAATTTGTGCTGGCGGCCAAATTTTAAAACTTGGGAACCAGCTGGCCCCAAAGTTTTTTTTCTAAAGTTGAGCCCTGCTTAAAGCAGTGATTTAAGCACAGAGTTGACCTAAAACGGCAAAATCCTTGTTACAGTGCCCCTTTAAACTGCTGCTTTTAAGCCCTTGGCTCATTCAACTTTGTCAGGGCTTTTTGATGGGCTTATAATTCGAGGGGGCTTAAAACTGGAACAAAAATCTCCTAAAAATGAATTCAAAACAAGGAAAGCTTGGAGGTTTAAGGTACATTTGTCTATCAGTGGGGTTTTGTACAACATTGTAAGGGCAACTGCTTATAAGCCCTAGTGAGTGAGTGGGAAAATTTCCCCAAGATTTGTCTGAGGGTCGATTTCCACTATCTTGTGTCTGGTCTACCTACCCTCCCCGAGAAGAACAGCTGGACACGTGAGCAGCAAACCATGTCTGTAACAAATTCATAATTTACCGGTAAATTTCCCTGACCCTGTTGGGTGAAAAAGGAACTCATCTTGGTCATTGACAAACTTTTCTAGTGTTTCTCGATGTGAATTTTTGAACTTTCGATCTTAATTGTCTCTGAAGTTGTTTTGTATGCCGTTTATCAATTCCGCATCAGCTGCCATCATGGGCTGCAATCTGAACTGACAAGCCAATTTATGCCCAACAAAAATCTGCAGCTGTTATCTGATTGGTTAAGACTAACAAAAGAATCCTCTCGAGTCCAGCCGTGCTTTCGGGGAGGTGTGCAGGCTCTTTTCCCGAACAGGAGCTGGTAATCGTGCCTAGATCTGCCTCGGTACTACATATAAATGGACCATCGGATCATGGAAATTATGAACTGATCTGGTGGCCATCACTGCAATAATCGCAATCTTGTCTGTTCCATAAATTGATTAGACCAATTGTGCCCTGGAAGCATTTGATGGGTTATCAATAGTGGTGTAGGAGTCCAGTTTTGTCTGTAATCTTACAAGTGATTAACAAAATCGGACAACTGCGAAGTAGGAGTTTGGTTTGTTAATCATGAGTATGATTACAGACTGTAATATTGCCCGCGACACGGTGTCCTGTTACCAATTAATCAATCACAATTTCCCACAAAAAGTAAAAGTTTCATTTGAAGAAAGGCTTTCACATGTCAGCATAACAATTACAGTTTCCCCAAATGTGATTGGTGCATAAACTGCTGTATTTTGGCCTAATTAATCTGCTAAGGTGTAATCAGACAGTTATATGAGCCAATCATTTTATGTCCTCTCAACTAAATCGACCAATCACAACATTGATTACAATCACTATAGTAACCAATTCAAGAGACTGACTGTGTAAAATTGTGGAGGCTTAGTATCCAGTGACTGTTTTGAAAATTTTGCAAGCTGTTCTCCATACTTTAAAATTATGATATTCAAAAATGACATTTAAAAGCTCTTCTTCAAATGAAAGTCTTTCTGTTATGGGAAATTCTAATTGTTATGATTAATTGGTAACAGCATGTCATGTCCGATTCATCCAATTTTGTTGATCACTTGTATGATTACAAACCAAATTGGACTCCTCTCTGCCCTATTACCATATTATTTATGGTCATTTTAATATCATTATTAAAAATTCAAAACAGTCACTGGAGACTAAATCTCCACAATTTTACAACGGTAGTCTCTTGAATTGGTTACTATAGTGATTATAATCAATGTTGTGATTGGTAGATTTCATGTAACTGTTTGATTATAGGTGTCTGATTACAGCCAACTGGCCCATTACAATGTCCGATTACAACTCTGCAGATTAATTAGAAAAAAAATTCAAAAACACTTCAAGCTTATATTATTGACATTTTCCCAGCACGTTAAAAAAGAATGACCCCAATTTGTAAATAGTCCATTTCCGAGTTCTCTTGTGCCTCTGTTTCAAAACAAGTCTAGTGTGAATTCTTTCATATGAAAATGAGTTCTGCATGCAGTTTCATTTTCATGCAAATCAAAGTCATTTTCATAAGAATGCAGGGTTTTGTACTTAGACTCGCCTTGAAACAGAGGCACAAGGAAACTCTGAAATGGCATATTTGTCAGGGGTGAGTGACTATTTAGGACATTTTAAGGTCACATGGATATTGCGATATTGTGATAGTGTAGGTACTGTTGCAATAGTATTGCGATAGTTTTCAGGAATGTCTGTATCTACTATAAAATGTTTAAGCAGCAACCGGAACGATTAAGTCACTACAGGTACTGAGGAACACAATGGATGAAGTGACCCTATTGGTGGTTCAAGAAATGCTAGGTGCGGTAGTCGGATTGTGTTAGGTTTCTTTTTTTATGCACCCATCAGTGTCAAGCCCAAGGGGGGGGGGGGGGGGGGGTTGGGCATAGGGTGGGGATTTTGACATTTTCTAAAAAAAAATTATCAAAATCCCCACCCAGAGCAGAAGCAAATGGTTTACTTCTCTTCTACTATATAAAATTGAGAGATCAAATGCATGATGTCCGGGATATACGCCACAGTCAAATTCCCCCCACCTCCCCCCCCCCCCCCCCCCCCTCGGGCTTGACATAGCCCAATGCAGAAACGCGAGAGCACTGGGGCGAGTTTCTTATATTGATTAGATTGAAAATCTAAATATTTTAGCTGAAATGTTCATGAATGAAAAGCTACCCAACCAATTTTCAGCAAAAAATTGTCCAAATGGGAGCCTTGCAAAAGTTGGAAAATTCCATACAAACCCTTCCAATAATTTTTTGGCCTGTCTACCCAATCCATACAAACTCTCTATTTAGGGTGACATTTGAAGAGCTACCATTTTCCTCCTCCAAATACTTCTATTCATAGTAACGACTCTCAAATTTAGTTGATCTTTCATTTGAACAACAAATGGAAAACAATCATACTCTTTCCCAGTCCTCTCACGTTTCTGCAATGGCCTATTGATAGGTGCATTACTTTTATCATCCAGGTGGAAAAAGGTGCCTTTTTTTTCGAAACAAGTTAAAATGTTAGAAGTGTAGAAACTATTGGAACTACAGGAGGGGGTGAATAGGGGTATTTAAATCCGCCGATCCGCTAAAATTAGATAAGATAAGATAAAGTTTATAAAGATAAGATAACTTTATTTATACACAGTTTTTCCATCAGATGATTTAGTTAATTTACCTATAATAGTATACCTATCTACCTAACTACAATAAAATTTAATAGTAACAATACAAATAAAAGAAATAAATAAATCAATGGCTGAATCCGTCGATTCGCTCAAAAATCAACTAAATCCGAATCCGCAAATTGTTTGCCGCGTTTAATAGATGATACGCGAGATACAAAGCCACTTCAGATGTTGGAGTTGCCTTGCGTCAACGAAATACTTATATAACCAACGTCATTTTCTCCACTCCGTGACATCCTGCACATAAAAGAGAGTAAGTAAGGTTTCTGCGGGAACGTTGAGATCCACGATCCAAACTTCCTAACAACCAAAATTCAAAATCCGGGCCCAAAAACTGGATAAAACCGCGATCCGCTGTGATCAAAGGATCCGCAGATCCGTTTAAATTTCCCTCTGAATCCCGGGGGGGGGGGGGGGGGGGGGTGTGGGGTACTCCCTTATAAGAGCTTAATGGGGCCGTGCGGCCAGCCAGGGTATGTTTTTCGGGATTTTTGTCTTAAACAGGGTATCGAATTTGACATTTTTTTGTCTTATTCAGGGTATCGGTTTATCAATTTTTGTCTTAAATGGGATATCTTTTCTTGGATGATAAAATGCAAAATTTTTACAAGCTCTTGTAAATTATTATTGACTTCCGTTTACTTTGGCAATACCAGGCACATTAAATTTCCATTGATTACACAACAAGAAAGCCACACAATTTGTAACCGCAACTTTTAATCTATGTCTTAAACAGGGTATCAAAAATCCGAATTCTGTCTTAAACAGGGTAGGAAAATCAGCGATATTTGTCTTAAACAGGGTCAGGGTATGAGGGGCCGGTCGCACCTCCCCGCCCAGGAATATATCGAGTACCTCCCCCCCCACACCCCCAGGCTCTGAATCCAGAATCCAGGCTAAGATATTTTTCAAATCCGCCGATCCGTAGACCTATTCACCCCCTCCTACAGTAAAACTACCCTACCTCAACCCACACAGCGGTCAAACGGGGCGCGCGTGCGCAGTTCCCCCCAAAACTTTCGCTTAACAAAGTCTTAAATTTTCGAAAATTTTCGCTTTCAAGCCCAAAGTTAAGACAGTCGCTGAAAAGTTAAGCTTTAAACTTCGCATATGACCAGGACATTTAGTGATGGACATCCTAAAGTCCTCCCAGCTTGTAATTTTCTCTCACAGTACTATTTTTATAACATTTTTCTACAGAAGTCTTGCAGGTTTTCTCTTCAAACTCTTACGAAGTTCGAGGCGGCGAGAACCGGAAGTGGCGTTGCATTTTTGCGTTTGACCGCTGTGTGACCTCAACCCAACCTCAAAAGATTAGCGGCTCAAGTACTTGTTAGCCTGCCATGTAATAGGTAATAAGGTGTCGGTTGAATTGAAATTTCCAATATGGTGGCTTGAGCTCCAGCCCCGGATATTATTGATTCCATTTTTCTTCTATTTTAATTTTGCTGCGCCTTCACGAAGAATGCTGAGACAGATAGCGGTGAGTAGAAGCCCTAAATAGTAGAAGCCCGAATAGTCTCCTTCGCAGCCGTTTTTAGGCTCGTCACGCAACGCTCCTCCCCACAAGTACCACACTTTGAACTGGCGATTCGCCACTTTGAACTGGCGATTCGCCACTTTGAACTGGCGATCGCCACTTAACACTGGCGATCGCCACTTTAAACTGGCGATCTCCACTTTAACTGGCGATCCCCACTTTCAACTGGCAATCGCCACTTTCAACTGGCAATTCACCACACGCCACTTCGCCTGGGGATTGCTACTGTCCAAAAAGACTGCCAGCTCATCACGTTCAATATGGCTTCCATCGTTTCCAGGATGTTGGTTTCTCTGTCAGTTATATGTTGTTGCTTACCTTCCTGCACAGCAGTTTTGCACTCGTATATTCCAGCGGTTCAACAAAACATTGGTCAGAACCGAGATGGGCTCATTTCAACTTACTTTCACCTTGGATTCAGTCACGTTGAAATTTTGTCATTTTTGATTTTGATCGCCAGTTCAAAGTGGCGATCGCCAGTTCAAAGTGGCGATCGCCAGTTTTAAGTGGCGATCGTCAGTTCAAAGTGGCGAATCGCCAATTCAAAGTGGCGATCGCCAGTTCAAAGTGACGATCGCCAGTTCAAAGTGGCGAATCGCCAGTCCAAAGTTGCGAATCGCGAGTTCAAAGTGGCGATCGCCAGTTTTAAGTGGCGATCGTCAGTTCAAAGTGGCGATCGCCAGTTCAAAGTGGCGATCGCCAATTCAAAGTGGCGATAACGAGTTCCAAGTGGTGATCGCCAGTTCAAAGTGGCGAATCGCCAGTCAAAAATATATCATTATGCCATGGCCCTTAATGGGTACCGTACAAAAGAGATAGGTAGGTAGAAGCACTACAGTGGGAGATTTCAAAATTGCGTGACTGCATGATCTGATTGACGATCGGAGGGAACTTGACCTGATCTAATTTCCTGTGCACCTATGGGTCACAAAATATCTCCTATTCCTCTGGCAAGTAGATTCATAGTCTTTTGGGTTAAACAAAAGATTCGAAAACATAGTTTTGCTTGTCCAGGGGAGGTAATGCTTAATATGTACTGTTACTCATATTGCAAACAGAAGCATATCACCTTGACAGGGTGATGACCTTCTGCTGTAAACAATAGCGGGTTTTCTCGCGACCTTGTCCGCGTTAGGGATAAATAAAGAGGGTTGTCAACATATGGCTTTTTGTGTAGCTAGAACCAGGAAAACAGTGGGTCAAAAAATCCCAAAAGACTTACCGTACGTGGGTAGTAAATCGTCAAAGGGTTTATTCCATATCATAGTTTGAAAGGCATCGATTCTTGCTGGAGAGATTGCACGCTTTGTATTTGGCTGTTGGAAACCCTTTGCGAACCACCTGATCTCTTCTTTAAATTCAAGTGGCTTTTCTTTTCGGCGAATTTCTCTGGAAGAATTCATTTCCAAATAAACAATGAAATAACTCAATATTAATCAAGGGTATCGAACCGGTTAGATTTAATTCATATAAGTTTTCCGCTAAAAGACATAACAGCTAAAATTAAGCAGGCGTCATATAGGAGTAACACTGGGTACAAGTTCCGAATTAGTGTCCAGTTCATTTTCGGCTTGGGTGACGCGCTGTCTCTAATGGCATGTCAGATGGCAGTATTGTGATTTATCCTGATTTTTACAGCTTATGCACCTATCAATGTTAACAGGGCGTTACAAATTGATATTTTCGATACTCGATAAATATCGATAAAAATCGATTATTTTCGATGCTAATTAAGTGATTATTATCGAAAATCGATAAAAATCGATCCCAAAAGCTAGGTGTGATTATCGATTTCGATCGATTATTTAAATCAAGTTCGATTTCTATCAATTTTTATCAATTTCTATCAATTTTTATCGAAAGAATACGTCGTTTCTTCGTAAGTCCGCGAGCTTGGATTTGAGAACCGCATCAAAGCTCCTGAAAATGAGTTTAAAGATCGTAGTAGTCGGATATAAAATTAAGACGCAACTAAGTAAGTTAGCAGAAGTTAGGTAGGTGGTAGGGAGACTTGGTCTAGTTTAATCAGGAACTGGCTTTAGTGGCGTGAGAGTTCGAAAGCTTGCACCTTGAATACGCTGAGCCAGTTGAAATGTCTCTTAAACACATTGTTTTAAATTGAGCAGCCTTGGACATCCACTCCTTTAACTTATTTTATATAATAATAAGTTTAACAGTTTTAATCTTTTTAACACAAAACAACAATATACTCTCAAGCTGTGATCAAGCAGCTGGAAATAGAAGTGAACCAGTGAAATACTGATCATGTGACTAACCGATGTGACATGAAGCATAAGGCACTGGGAACAAGTGATACAGGATTATTAGGAGGGGCGAAAATTCAGCCCACTTCAATGCACCAGGGTATAAAATGCGCCTTTAACACCAAATAGTTCGCTGTTGATCCTATATAGCGCTCTGGATAACTGAAGTGCTTTAGTTTAGCATTGCGAATAAGATTTTTGCCCTACAACCGTGTAGTCGGTGTGCTACAGGTTTCCTTCAGATTTTTGTACTGCCCGTTGTTGAACTTTAGACCTTGCTCCATGTATTTCGTCCATATATATGCCAATATATGCTGTCATATAGCGTCAAATACTGTCAAATGACACTGGCCTTATCAGGAACTAGTGGAGGTCATGGTACATGTAGGATAAAGTTGTTATTTGTCGTTTGATTTCGAATCCGGTTTTTCATTCCGAGATTTGTTAAGCTTACATTAAATTGGTTCTACTCTAGTAATTGATCAAAATCGATCTTCTGGTTCCAAATCGTGTGATTATCGATATTTATCGATTATTTTAACTAATCGATTGATCAATATCAAATTATATCGAGTAATATCGATATATCGATTAGCTTTTCAATCATTGATTTTGATCGATTTGTAACGCCCCGATGTTAAGCCGCAGGGTGGACGTGGGGGGGGGGGGGCAGACATAGGGGAATTTTACATTTTCATGGAAGCCAGAGTCAAATTTCCCACCCCCAGGCACCTACTGAACGTCAAATTCTCACCCCCAGGTTAACTTTTTTCCATGAGAGTCAGGTTTTGGTAAAAAAGGATAGGAAGGATATTGCTTTTTCAACCTCACATGGCTTTCACTGCAATGCAAGAAGTACTATAATTGAAGGCCTTCGTGCAAAAAGGGCGTATATCGGTTTTTGGCCGATTTTCATTTTTTTCAGGATCGAGCTAATTTTTCACAGACAGACTTGTTTTGACATGAAACGCATCGTTCTGTAATTGTCTTGGTGAATTTGCGCTTCGTTCTCCAGAAATAACGTATGCAAAAAAACTCAGTTTTCTTTTGGAGACCTTTTGTTCAAGGAGAAACAAAAGAAACCTTTTGTTTCACTTAGTTTTATTATTCGTATAATTACGCAAATCACTTATTGCTGCTTAGTGCTGCTCCGTTAGCGCAAGCGATTAAGGCGCGCTACAGAGCGGGTCTGGATTTGTTTTGTTGTGACGCAGGTTCGATACAAGGTCCGGCGCTTTTTTTTTTTTTTTTTTCTGTTTCTCTAGCTATTTCACAAACCAAAACATCAATTTAAAAATTTTAACTTGCTGTCGAAGCTGCCAACTGTAATCGTTTAAGTTCGGGTCGCGTCGAAATCTGCCTTCGAAAGATTTGCTCATAAAGATGCCGCTTCACGCAAAACTGAGTTTTTTGCATACGTTATTTCTAGAGAACGAAGCGAATAACTACCAAAGCAATTACAGAACGATGCGTTTCATGTCAAAACAAGTCAGTCTGTGAAAAATTAGCTCGATCCTGAAAAAAAATGAAAATCGGCCAAAAAGCGATATACGCCCTTTTTGCCCGAAGGCCTTCAATTGTTTCTTCGTTATCAATATCAAATTCCTTTTTGACAACTGATGGAAATGTGTCTCCGAGGACGAGAACCTTAAAACAGAGCAAAAAATCATTCACATTAATCAGGTTTTGTAGCCTTTTTTTTTTTTTTATTAAATGAACAAAAACCATTTTTTATTTAAACTTACCATAATACAATTTACATTACCTACATTACAAATCATTGTGATTACCTATACAGTTTACAATCCAATTTATACACTACTTACAAAAATTATACGATACTTACATCCATATTGTAACAATGAGCAACAAAATAAAGACAATTTAATTACATATTAAACTTACGATACCGATTTATACACTACTGGCAATATTATACGATTACATATGCTACTTACGATGAACAACAACAACAACAAAAAAAGATACCTTCCTATTAAAAAAAAAAAAAAAAATTAAAAAGAAGTAATAAAACCAGAAGGGCATAAATAATTAAATTGGAGTGAGCACCCATTTCTTTTCAAAGAAGGTTTTATTGTTGATATTTTTTTCCGTTTTATATTTAATCTTAAGTTTTGATTGCAGTCCTTGGATTTTAGGAAGTGTTTGGCTTCTTCTGCAGTCCCACAAAAATAATTTTCCAATTACTATGAAATAATTCAATAAATTAGATAAAGGGCATTGTTTTGATAAAATTCCAAATAAAACGTTTTCTGCGGAAAGATGGATTGGCTGACACGAAAGATAGTGCCAGTAGGATTCGAAATCAGTCCAGAACGTTTTTGAGTGAGAGCATTCATAGAAAAAGTGATACAAATTCTCAGGTTCATCATTACAAAAAGTGCACGCATCGTTAATTCGAAATCCAATTTTGCATAGTTTGCTGCATTGTTAGTGTAAAGAATAGAATTAATTACTTTGTATTGAAAGGCCTTAACATATGACTGATCAAGTGCAACCAAATGTGGTAAGGAGAAGATTTCTTTAATTGTTGGGTTGTGAAATTAAAATCAATCTTCAATTTGTGGACAATATTAGGAAGCTGAGCTTTTTTTGAAACCAGCAGCGGGTAATAATCTTTTGATTTTTTGTCTTTAATGTCAAAGATTTTATTTCCAATTAAAAGTTGTGATGGGGATATGGTTGATGTATTTAGGTTGATTTTTTTTAAATGAGAAGGTACAGAATGACGGAGGCCCGCCCATTGCAGAAAATTGCTCTTATCAATTTTGTTGGAAAAATAATTATAGGAGTCTGTTGTATTTAAGTCGAATAGAAGATCGTGTATGTAAATGATTCCTGACTTAAAATAATTTTTGTAGTACACCGGCTTATTGTCTATTCAAATCTCTTTATTATTCCAAACAATAAATTTCCAGTCACTTTCTGAAGCGAAGGATTCGCGGAATTCCGACCACCATAACAGAAGTTCCTGGTAAAATTGAGAAGATATCGTATAATCAGAAACTTCATAATTACAATTTAGAAAGAACTTACCTCCTACGGCTTTAATAAATGAAGTAAATACGTCTTCCATGTTGCATTTGAATCGTTAAATAGTCGATTTAGCCAGGCCAACCTTAAAGATTTAACCATGCTTTCCAAATCTATCATTTTTAGACCACCTTTCTCATAATCGTTTATTACTGACACACGAGTCACTTTATCTGTACCATTCCATAAGAACTTGAATAGCAATTGATTCAGTTTATTCACAATTTCCTTTGGTGTAGGAAGTAACGAACATACGTAGACGAATTTTGGGATCAAAAACGATTTAATTATTGTCACTTTACCATAGATAGACAGGCCCCTAGAGGACCAAATATTAATGAGTTTTTTTTATACTATCTAGCCTTTCAATAAGTTCTTTTCCTTTAATAGTTTCAGGTCATATGTAAAATATACCCCCAGAGCTTTAACCGGGATTTTAGGCCATTTAATACCAAAATATTCTTCATTCACATTAATCAGGTTTTGTAGTCAATCAAGCATGCACAATTAGAGTAGAAACTTCATGAATATGCAAACATATACAAAGAGCAATTCACAAAAAACAAACCAAACAAAGACTCTTCTATTTGTAAACGCACAAGCGTAGACTGAAAGAAGTGATGGCCTATATTTACAGCAAAATAAAACAGATTCGCTTACTTTTCTTTCGCTCATCATCAAAATTTCTCCTGGTGACTTCTGGGTATGATCGTGGTATACTTATTTCCAGGTTCTCTCGGTCTTCCAAAATGGCGGGCATGCCAAATTACCAACCCTGGGGCAGCGACTGATTATATAAGTGTCAAAATCCCTACTCTGGGGAAGACTCTCTGAATCAAAATCCCGTGGGTAGCCCGCCCCCCCCCCCTCCCCTCCCCACCCTGGGGCTTAACATTGATAGGTGCATTTAAGTCTTTTATTTAATCCCGGTAATTTTCATGTGACGTAATCATATTCCAAAATTAAAAATTACCTTTCCTTCTGAGGTTTTAGTTGCATCAGATAAAAGACCCTATAGGAACTTGATGTTTCACTACGTTTTAGCTCGACAGGGTTTTTCCTTTTGCAATACAGAGCACGTTTGAATTTCCAAGCTTTTGCGTTGCGTGACATGAAAATGGTGGCCCACTAAGGCTGTCGCGTAGGTCAAAAGATGAGTTGTCGCTTTAGTTTTTGCCAACTAAACAGTGCTTGCACTAGAGGAAGGGTTTATTTCAATGTGTCGGATCTCTAGAGCCATAAGTTTTCATTTCAATAGCAAAACTCAGTGACAGATATTTCTGTTACTTTATGGCCGCCATATTTCAGTGCCCCTCAGAAGGGCACAAACATGGCGTCATCATACAAAGCTCTATAAAGTTGGGTGACACACTTCAACAAATAATGCGCGAGTGAAAAACAGCAAAGACCTGATTCTTGGCGAGGTTGTTTATATATCAATCATCTATGGTATCTCAGATTCTTGACTTTCTTCATTGAATGGTTACGATTTTTAGTTTTCATCACATGACTGGTGAAAACCGAGAATTAGGTTATTTCTTTTACTCGTGTTTCAGATATTTTTTTTTATGTTTTCTTTTATTAATTTTTATTGGGCAATATAAATATAGTGTTATCATTAGATGGCAAGCTTTAGTCGTGGTGTTTGTCAACTTACCAGATTGAAATTCAGTGCTCTTGCAGTTTTCTCCAGGGTTTTCTTCCCCAATCCAATTGCCAATGGCAAAATGTGTAAATCGTGGATATCCAGTTAAAACTACAAAATTGCTGGATATGGCATGGCAGTCATACTTTTTACTCAAGCTAGTGCCAACTAAACTGCCCCTCTATCTATATATTTTCTCTCTTTCCAGCTTGATTCTGTCACTAACTGTTCATGACATGGAAATAAAGAAAAACAAACAAATGCATATCATGGTTTGTATTTTGGCTTTGAAAGAGGTCTACAAAACCAGCGATAAATTGACAGCACCTGGTGCTATTGATTTTGGAAATACAAGTTTAGTACAGATTCAGGGCAGTTTATTATTATTTTTTGTTACAGGGACTGATATGCAGACCCTGAGACACAAGCAGTTGTAGCCTTTTGTGGCAGGCTGTTTTTAGAACACTATTTTGTGTCTAGGGCCTCAGTTCATGCAACTCACCTACGTTTAAATAAATGTGACAACAAATAGCAGGCTTAAAACATTGAAGTGGCAGATCTTGGTCACACAGAAACATCTAAAGATGACAATGAGTGGTTGAAAACTAACCTCTAAAGCGAATTTTCTGTGAATAAGCAAACGGGTACAACTCTCAATCAATGAATTGTTAGGTCTATACAGGAGCGCACATGGGTCAGATCAGGGTATACAGACAGAATTGCATTTTGCAGTGTGACAGGAGATGTAACGCTTGCATTGTGTTCACTTTGACAGGGTTTTGAACAGCATGACCTGTTCATTCTCAATAAATCTACACAAAACAATGTTAAGCAAAAATTCAAATTTGTCACCTGAGACACATGACAAGAAACTTAAGGGCCTCACAAGGAATTGTTCTGGTCCTTTTACTCACAAAGACATAGTTGTCAACATTTCGACTACAAATTTGCCTCAAGAACTTTACATTTGAAATTTGTTGTTTTCCATTAAACCACTACATCTGGATAAGAGTCACAACATTCTAAGATCTTAAAAGACATCTTGCAGACAGGAGGCAAAATCAATAAAGTAAGAAGTGAAATCCAGCATTTGACAACCACTACCTTATACATGACTTAAAGAAACAATTCTGAAGAAATTAAAAAAGAACTGATAAAGGTAATGGTGTTGTAGTGCTTGGTAAGGTAGTCTACAATAATGCAATCAAGCCTACTCCATTTTAAGTGGTCAAAGACTAAAATAAAATAAATGGGAATTTGCAGCGGCATTTCCACAAAGTGGCTCTTCATCCACTGTTTCCAGATCGAATTAGAATTTAGAAGTGTTGATTTTTGTGGAGGGAGGAGAACCAGAGAACCCAGAGAATACCCTCGGAGCAAGGATGAGAACCAACAAACTCAACCCACATATGACGCTGGCCACATTAGTGGGAGGCAAGTGTTCTCACCACTGTGTCATCCCTGCTCCCCATTAAGCTCAAGCCCCCCAAGCGGAGGGAGGGGACTTGCCTATGAAAAGGATGGGGATCAGTTAGGGTATAAATTTCAGATTGTGATCTCACTTAGGGTGTCCTGGGAAGATGCCATCATATGTAGCCCATATATATGTAGCCGTGAAGGTCCCGTTTAGGGTTTCATGTGAAGCAACATAAAAATAAGTATTTAATGTTTTAAATATGGTCTCTTTTAGGGGTCAAAAAATCCTGGGCCATGCCATTATTGGTCTCCTTTAGGAGTTTAGTTCAAAATTTGCAACAAGCTTCCCCACTCTTTCATATGCAAAATCTCCCCCCCCCCCCCCCGCCCCCGTCACCCTCACCCTCACCCTCAGGG
>JAHPZR010014969.1:40000-52500 GCA_019787425.1 Platygyra sinensis | reverse complement strand
AAGAGAAAGTCAGGGTATGCCCATTCCTTCCCATAGTGCATTAGGGCTAAACTGCAGTCTAAGGCCCCGTTTACACGGGTCCGGACAAATCTTTGCACGGACAAAAATTTGCACGGTTCCACCTTGCGTTTACACGGGACCGGCGGAACTGGACGAATTTTTGAACGGCTAAGTGTGCAAGTTTGGGACCTGAAAAAAGCAGGTCAACTTTTTGACCGGCACGGTTCCATATTTGTGCGGACTCGTGTAAACACCCGAACCGTGCAGGTTTTTGCTCAGATAGCGCGGTTACGGCCTGGAATCAAATGCCGCGAGTGGTCTAAACTTTGCACGGACCCGTGTAAACAGGCGGTCCAGGAACAAAATTCGTCCGTGCAAAAATTTGTCCGGACTCGTGTAAA
This sequence comes from Platygyra sinensis, assembly GCA_019787425.1. Lineage (NCBI taxonomy): Eukaryota > Metazoa > Cnidaria > Anthozoa > Scleractinia > Merulinidae > Platygyra > Platygyra sinensis. Next base: position 52,099 of record JAHPZR010014969.1, on the reverse strand, counting down.
CGGGGCCTAAGCACCAATTAATTTAAGGAGGCTCGAAAGGGTTTTTCGTTGCTATATTGTTTGTGAAACGATGGAAGATTACAAAGAAGGATTTTTAATGGTGTGGGCAAACTATATGTTTCCTTGCAACTCTATTGTTGGGCTATACTTTAAGGGTACTTGTGACGTCATATCAGTTACCATCGCAACGCACGAGGTCCACAAAAGCGTCCTCTAAATTTCAGTTTTTGTAAAGTATCTGAGAAACTAATTCGGTGACCTACCATTTTTATTTCTTTGTTGGAAAGTTCCCTAAATTCTTTAACTTTTCAGACAGTATGGAAAAAGTTTATCTAGTAGAATTAAATCTATTTAAAGAAAACGCGTTTTATGGCTTACAGAAAATTCCACTAGATAATTTTCCCCGAAACTTTTATATCTGAAGTGCCATCGCGAGTGGTGCGTGTATGCAAAAAATCAAGATAGGTCACCGAGCGAACTTTCGAGCTAAAAACAAACGTTTTCCGCAGATTTTATTTCCGGTTCGCGCGATTTTACGCAGCATTAACTTCCGGTGTGCTGATTTTAATACTGATTCAGCTGACGCGTGCATCTTAGTTATGGCGTGTGTAGATTGCGCGCGCGCGTGCAGCTAAAAACCCTTTCGAGCCTCCTTAAGGTGGCCGAACACAGTTTTGGCGCGCGCTCTTGCTCACGCGATTGAGCGCGCGCACAAGTATTGCATAAAAACAAACATGGCATAAATAGAGCGATCATTTTATTTGCTCAATGTCTGCGCTATCTGTACTATTTTTTTCTTCACATGTGAACACAATGTATTGAATTGATGGTTTTACTCTTTTATTACAAAGGTATGTTAGAAAGGTAACGATGCAAAGAACTCAGCTCTGCTATTTCTTTGTTGCTAAAAGAACCCAGTTAAATGCAGCGCATGCGTAGTAAGTCGAAAAAAGTGCGATTGAGTGAAAAATTGACTTCTCGGAGGCGCTTATTTCTCGAGAACCACTCATTAGAATTTCACGAAATTTGGCACGAAAATTCTTCAGGAAATAAGTAACTGGAGGATTGAAAAAAAATTGAGCTTTAACAAAGGAAATTCAAGATATGCCAGTGAACCTTCAAAGAGGGATAATTAAAGATCTGTTTGTTAAATTATTATTAAAATAGCGCTAACTTGCGAGTATCGTTACAAGCTTGTTGCATGCAAATTATAAAGAAAATCTAATGACTAGATTTTCTGCAAATAAACAAAACCGATTTTAAACACCTGTTTATATTTGATCATGTTGCCATGGCAACGGTACATACGTCAGCTTAATTATCAAAAAGTTGAAGTTTGTGTTGTTAACTTGATTGCTGCCATTTTTGGTGACCAAAGGATCCAGGGTTTTAGAGAAAAATGTCAATGAAACAGAGTATCAAAAACTATGTTCAGCCACCTTAAGGTCATTCCTCACATTTGCACTGCGCATCCTTTCTGTTCATAATTTATGGCGTCATTTAGCGCGCCCTCGTGCATGCGCATTTTAAAGAACATGGCGGATTTGCCTTGAAATTGAGCTTTGTCAGTTGAAAAATGGCTATAGCGCACCAACGAACATGGGCACCGCACCCCAGCTTTTTTTCCAGTCATTGTAATCAACTTATCATAAACTTTGCTTGAGGAAAGACTAATCTGATTTCTATTACTGAAAATTGAATAAATAACGAAAATAGCAGATAAACTGTGGTCTTTTCTATTTTGCGTATGGTAACCATGCCAAGAAATTTGGTTGAAATTTCAATCAAGAATTCAGCTTTCTGTCTATATCAAACTTAAAAAGTTTATTTGTGTCCGACACAATGTATTGACAGCAGTTTCATGCGTGTTCTCATGCGTGCCCGTCACAAAAATTTAATATTATTACTGGAAATACGTTCTTGTAATGAGCATGAAAAAATGCATGGGCAACCCCGTTTTTTTTTTTCAAAATTGAAGTTCTCATATGATAAATATTCAGTGGGCAAAGTTTGAACGAAAATCTATTGTCACTTTTATTTCAGAGGAATTACCTAAGGTGATTCCCTAGTTTTGCATTGCCCATTCCTACTGCGTACGATTTTTGCGTCATTAGCGGGCGCAAATGAGCGCGCGCTCGTATAAAACGTAAGAGATTTCTCTCAAGCTAAGCTCGATAGCGAGATAAATGCCCGTTTTCTCTTAAACGAACACGGTGACCCCCACTTTTTATTTTCTTAATTCAATGAGAACAATATCCTCAATAACTGAGAAAAAATTGGCAGAAATCAATGGCTACTTTTTGGCAAATGAAATAAATGCTACAGATAGAGACGTAACGGGCCCAACAGAGTCCAAATTATGTTTCCTTAAAGGATAAAAATATTAATTATTAATGCAGGGTATTTAAAGCCATTTTTTCTGGGGCGTAGATGACTCAACAGCAGTTTATTGGTATATATATAGATGGTATTTATTCACCGAAGTAGAGGTAAATATCCACCACTTTCACCGACACTGAGGTGAATAAATGTTTTAGTATATACCACACTAGTGGCCCAAAGAGTAACTTTATTTGTGAAAATATACCGACAAAAGTCATTTTGTTTTTCTTCGACTGCTCGGAGGTGAATAGTACTTGGCTAATCACCTCCGAGCTAGCCAATCAGCGCGTGCGAAAAGTACTATTCACTTGTGTGGTATATACTAATAACTAATACGACACTAAACACTTTAAATTAAATAAAATTACATGTTTCTGTTATATGCAATGCTTCATATATAAAGTAACCTAGTTTCTTACAAATGAAAGAATCAGCATTATTGAACAAGAATATAGTTTTTTCAGTATCGTTAAAAAGATTAAATAACGGATATTTAAGTACAATGTCACTTGTTATTTGTTGTCTAATAGTTTTATAACGATCACAATGAATTAAGTAATGATTTTCGTTCTCAATTTGGTTAGAGTGGCAGTGTTGACAAATTCTAAGACATCCAGGTAATTTAGGTACACAGTGTCGTCGCGATTCGACTCTGAGACTGTGATTGCCTGATCTTTTACTCTGTGTGATATAACACGCCGCATTGGAAAATAATCGCACTTATTTGTTGCGCACGGAGATCAGCAAAAGTCACCTTAATAACCGTATTTGTCAGCAACGGTGCACGTGACTCCGGCCGTGATCCCCTAACATCAACATGTGTAAGTACCCTCAGAGAAACTGGGCACTACGTTGTCATATAAATGATACCCATCTGTCCCTCCTATTTGGTGCCAATCTTTGAAATTCAAAATGGCAGCTTGATCTTTGAAGTTGTCGTACTTCTTAATTTCTGTTGAACCCCAGCCACAAGAAAAATGCAACGAAGAATAGTTAAGAGTGAAAGTCCTATCGTTGAAGATTCTTTTCAGAGGAAGCAGATGACAAGAAGATCTCATGCAGCCTTCACATGGGTTTTCGTCAACGTGATTTTGGCGGCAACTTTCCTGACAGAGCTGTGAGTAGCTCATCGATCAAAACTAGACCATTGTTCGTGATTTAAGTGTGCAATGTCTGCAGTGTTCAAATTATTAAACCTAGCTGCTCTTTTACGCCTGTTTAAGAAAAAATGAATGCGATTTAAAGCTATATTAAGGGTAATCCAGCTGTGCACGTGTACATCTGACATTTGCACGGCTAATTAATGAATGGTTGAGAAAAGACCATTTAAACTTACATTTTAAGCACAATCTAACCTTTGAATTCAACGTATGTATATACCGGTAAAAACATTCGGAGAGTTTAATCGCTATTTTCTGTACACATTTTTTTTTTTTGTATTCTGATTTTAAAAATGTAAACATTTTTCAGGATTTTTGGTTCTGTTGCTGAGTACTTTCGAATTCAACACCCTTTGCTCTGGTTTGCTGGTAAGTTTTATTTACACCATAACTGTGTTGGATTCAGTGTATTTAATGTACCAGTCAATTCCAAAACCACCCATCCCCCTCCCCCCCGTGCAATTCCTGGGCATTTGACTTGTGTCAATGAGGCCTGCCCGGTGGGGCATTTGGCTTTCGTGTCGATACGTCTGTCAGTGGTCGGAAACAAAAGGATTTCGCAATTCTTTGATTCAGGACGTACGTGAGCCGCATTCTTGTTGATTCCACATGGGTTTTTCTGTAGTTGTCGTTTTATATATATCGTGGAATATGCCTTGGTTAAAAGTGTGCAGCGAAGAGAAGCTGAACAAGAAATTCGTAGTGGCTGAAAATTTTGCAGAACTTGTTTCCAAAGGTAAGCGATTCTGTTGCATGTTTTGCACAGTTGCTTGAACATGCTTGAAGGGGGGGGGGGGGATTTGACCCTCTTTGAAGCTCTAACTGGTGGAGCATTTGACCGTCTAAACTGGCAACATAGCGGGGAATTTGACCAAAATTTTTCAAAAAAGGCAAATGCCCCAGGGTTTGCCCGGGGGGGGGGGGGGGGGGGGGGATGGGCAGTTTTGAAATTGACCAGTACATAAGTTGTTATATAACTTATGTTTACCGTCGGCAGTATTTATAGCACTAAGGCTTGTGGGGCAATAGAAACAAATTCAATTCAAATGGAATATAACATTGTCAAAACCGGTTGCCCATTTGTAATTGTGGCTAAGGGTATGAATCCAGGTAGTGGTGAGAGCAAGACTCAAACCCGGGATCTCTAAATAATGAATGCGACGTGCTGACCACTCAACCATGCTGACTCCCCAGTTGTTTTGTTTGGTTGATAAAAAAAAAGGTCTTGAGGATTAAAGATTTTACGTATACAAGCTTCTAAACCCCTGGAGAAAAGATTCCCGCACAAAAATGACAGGGGTGCTCATCATATCTTTTAGTGGTTAAAAAAGCAGTCTTGGTACCTCTAACAATGTTCAGCCCCAAAAAGTCCACAGTGGGAGCTTTTGCAGTTTGTTTTAGGATACTAAGCTGAAAAAATATGACGAGATGATGCATTATTTTAGAAATGATAGCTTTTTTAAAGGGTGGAAAAAATTCCAAGTCACATCAACAAAACAGGATCCTGACCCCTCTTAGAGGTTCTTTTCAAAATTTTTGGTGAGAACTCCTGTCCTTTTTATATAGGAATCTCCCCCTTCCCCTTTCCCCCCCCCCCCCCCCTCCTCCTCCCACCACACTAAACAAAAAAAAACAAAATATTCTGGTACAGTCACGGTGTGGTTTCAGGGAGTATCATACTCGCTCCAAAGAGGGTTATTGGAAATTTCTAGGGAGAGGGCTCTTAATAGGCAAAATTGTTAAAGGGAAATACATGTATGCACCAAACCTGGAATTTCCAAAGGGATGGGGAAAAATCCTTTTATGGGAGGGCATACTAGATATTTTCCTGGACAACAGTGAATATTTCATTATTATGGCTTACAAATCTGATTCAGATTGAGGCTAGCACATTAATAATTAGTTATTAACCGATTGAGAGGTCTTTATGGGAAAATCTCAAACCAAGACCTTGCCTTATTGACTGAGCAATAGTTAGGTCAATGCTGTAAAGCAGAGGTTTGAGATTTTTTAGTAAAGGTCCAACTTTTCAGGTTATTAAGTTTTTTATTACATCTCTTTTCACCCAGTTTTTGTAGGCTTGTAATCAACCCACAGGCATTGTCTGAGAGTAATGCCCTAGAATTAACAAATCAGAGCATGTGGTTTTTTTTGGCTAGAGAGGCAAGCCATATAAAAAAGTGTTTACTTAGTGTTCTTGAATCCTAGACTGAACTTGCAATCCATTTTCTTGCTGATATGAAATCTTAAGTAACCATTCACCAGGTTTTTTCATATTTTCCAAGAAGAAGGCTCACAAATTAAATAGCTTGCCAACTGACAAAGTAATCCTTAATTTTTCTGCAAGCTACATGTAATTTCCATCTTGTTAGGACTTGTACATCTTAAAATGTTGTTTATGTTTTTAATAGTTTGTGGTCTTGCACTGTGGTTCACTTTTTGCTTCATTGTGGATTTTTACCATTATATGAGGCCTGTTTTGGGACAAAACAGTGTTGTCCTCTCTCCAGAACAAAGAAAGTTGCTTGGCATCCGTCCAACAGGTATGGCAGCAGTTCTGGTGACTGGCCTTTAGCATACACTTAAATTTACCTTTTATACCTGCCATTAGACTTGTGCTTGAAGTGGCTGAATTCATTCCCCAAAATTCCATGCCGATGGCATAGATACAGTACATGCTGGTCTAAAGAGATCCATGCTGTGACTCTGGCATGCAAAGTATCAAGACCAAGAGGCTCTACACACTACTAGATCTTTGTTGAGACAGAGTTGCATCATCAGAATGGAATACACATTATTATTTAGTATTGAATATATGATGTACACTTGTCACCGGCACTGGAAAGTTTAGATTCATTGTGCAACAACTTCAGAATGATTCTGTTACACATTCCGAGTTTCAAAAATGGAAAAAATGTACCATGTTTCAATCAAGTCCTAGAAACATGCTTGGGTGGACAAGAAATGCTGTGGGAACATGGGTCGACAGCGAGAGTTTCCTCAGTTTTTCGAGTTGTTCCAAACTTTCACAAGTGTTTCAGTCTATAACTCAGTAGAAACTTGGAGAATATGTTATCTATTTCTTTTAGAAAATACCCTGGTGACAAAAAGAAAACATTTTGTTTACTTTGTTTATCAAAGCATTATACAAATTCCCTTTTTTTGCACCACACTTGTGCTTGTGCTACTAAGGTCTGTGTTTGTATCGAGTTTTTGTATAAATCTACTAGCTTTCTATCATGATTTCCATTCTCTTACTGGCCATGCTACTCACTATCTATTCTGTGATAAAAAAGTGAGTAACACAGCAGTGTATCTTTGTTAACGAAATTATGGCTGCTTCTTGACAATTTTGGAGTGTCTCTGAAGAGGATTAAGATAATAAAAGTTTTCAACCACTACAAGAAAAAAAAATCACCATCTTTATTCATTTAGTAGATTTATGCTAAAACAATCAGATTATTCCCTCTTGATTTCTATGCATGATAGTTAATCCTTCAATTATCACACAGAAATCTTGAGCTCATAATCTAATTGTCTAAGAGAAATGTGATGATAAACCAATCAGCATGTAAATTTTCTTTGGGCTTTTTTCAAGAGGTCAATACAGTGTAATTTATGTATTACTTGTTGCAAGTATTGTATGTGTAGATTCAAGTACCTTAAAGTAGCAACGAAGCTAAAGTAAGACTCGCACAACTGTTGTAAAATTGTTTTGCTTTTGTGAGCAACAATTTTCATTATCAACAGACTCTGGATTCAAGTTGGCTCCACTTCATACCCCAACAAGTCATGGACCTGCATCTCCCACCATCATCACCTCATCATCACCAGTCATGGGTGTGACCACTACAATCACTGGCACACCTCCACGGATCCATGGAACACCACCCAGGGTGAGTGTTAACCCTTGAAACCTGGTAATCAACATGCACATTTGCTCATTACTGATATTTGTAACTTTTTTATTCCAATTGGGACAATTTGTTCAGTAATTAACTAAAGGCAGTTTCGACCTGATATAAATGTTTTATCACTGTACCATGCTCAGTCCAACAGCAGCTCTCCTGCAAGATCTCCATTAACCACCACACCATCATTTTACAGTGAGACAGTTGCAAGCAGTCCTGACTCAAGGTACAAGTTTACTAACTTATCTTCCATAGTCCATTATATAATAACCCAAGTTATTCTCGCATTTTGATTGGTTCTCGCCTATGATCTATTAGAGGACAGATGCATGATTGACGTCATCATTACAAAGTTTCTCCCTTTGCCGTTTTAAAATGGCAGAAAGTTTTGAGCATTAGGATAATATTTTACGTGACTGGGCAAAAGATAAGGTATAAAAAAGTCTTGCCAAGACATTAAATAGGTTCAAGAAGCTAGAAAACGTAAGATAAAGCCGTTTCTTTTAGAAAATGATACAAAAATAATTTTCGAGCAGTTTCAGTCGGCAGTCGAGCAAGACTAAACCACGCACAAACTTGGTCTTGGTAAGCCGAGAACCATTGCTTTATCTCAAACTTAACAGACCCAATAAACCAAATGTTTCCGAGATTAATTTATTAAAAAACTAAACTTTTCCCAGTGTCAAAACAACTGTTGACACTGATTGATGTCAGGAATGAAACATCAAAACATCACTTCTTAAAATCGGTAAAAAAAGTACATAACCTTGCTTCCCAATGCGAATGTTCCTGTCCGTTTCAAGGCACATCAGCAAGCTAAGTATAGCTAACCACAGCTCACGGTCAACTGTATTGCAGCTAAAATGTGTCTCTGACACTATATCAAACTGATTTGGAAATCACCAACCCCAGAAGACAAAAATCTCCACCATCATTTACGCTCCTTTCATTCAAAATTCGAATCAAATGGCCTCTAGGTTGACCAATGCGAATGTTCCTGTCCGTTTCAAGGCACATCAGCAAGCTAAGTATAGCTAACCACAGCTCACGGTCAACTGTATTGCAGCTAAAATGTGTCTCTGACACTATATCAAACTGATTTGGAATCACCAACCCCAGAAGACAAAAATCTCCACCATCATTTACGCTCCTTTCATTCAAAATTCGAATCAAATGGCCTCTAGGTTGACCGCAACAACAAGTTTTCCGAGGGTATTTTTTCAACTCCTGTAATTTTCAAGGCAATGTCCAAGCATTTCAGCTCACAGGGCTGCTCTGATGACTAAAACTGACTTGATTTTTCCAGCATTTTCTTCAAGATTTGTAGATTTTGCAGTTCAATTCGGCTTTCGCTGTAAGTTTTTATTCCACAAGAAGCAACGCTCAAGTCAGGTCTGACAGTGGCATGATTTTTCTCGACCAATCACAATTCTTTGCTACACATAGTAACCAATGAAATTGAGGGTGGGTAGGGGTGGTCAGTCAGTGGGTCAGTTGTCTGATGGAAGGGTGGGTAGAGGTGTCCAGTCAGTGGTTCAGTTGTCTGATGGAAGGGTGGGTAGAGGTGTCCAGTCAGTAGTCTGTTAAGCAGTGGGAGGGTTGGTAAGGGTGGTCAGTCAGTGGGCCAGTTGGCTCATGGGTGGCGAGAGGTCGTCAGTCTGTAGTTTTTGTTTGATCAGGATATCAGATATGGTTTTGTGAAAAAATCCATAATCCATCCACTGATAATTTTCATAGCCCAGCCAAATTTTGTTCATGCCAGTGTCTTGAAAGATTGGCAGTTTTTGTTGGAGATCTGGTCTTGGGATATGGCTAGAAAGATCACATTGTGGCTAACACTATTTTTTCTGTTTTAAACTTTTAGGTCTAGACATTCATCTCCTGGCAGGTCTCCGTGTAAGTGTAGTTTAACTTCCTAAATAAATCAAAAATACAGTGAAACTTGTACTAAGTGCACCCTATATTTAGTGGACACCAGCTTGAGTCCCAAACTTTTCTTCTCACACTTGCTGTAAAATAAACCTGCTCTCAGTGGACACCAATTTAAGCCATTTTGATGCACAAAACCTGCAATAAGCAGACACTTTTACTTCTGAAAGCTCAGCTCAGGCTCTTGTAACATTGTTTAGGGATGTGATTTTAAAGCTAAGTAGATACTGAGAGCAAGCCACATCAGGCTAAGCTGGTTTGTGTGCGGATCTACTATCCTGGTTGAATTGAAATTTGGAGACGTCAGAGAACCTGGAGAAAAACCCCTCAAAAAATAGCGAGAACCAACAACAAACCCAACCCACATATGGCGCCGGGGCCGATTTCTCTTTCGTAAACAGTTGATGCCATTTTTAACGGTCGATGCCATTTTCGTAAACGGTCGATGCCATTTTTAAACGGTCGATGCCATCATTGGTAACCAAGCCTTTCAGAATGAACAATGCCATATCTCCTTTAGTTTAGGCCTGGACAAGGTAGAAACTGGTATAATTTGTTAATGGAGTAAAATGCACTCACCAAATGCTTAATTGTTCATATTCACACTGGTTTGCTCTTATTTGATGTTTGGGGCAACTCTATTATTAACGTTTAAGAATATCACGTTTTATAATTAAATTTTGGGGAGATTTGGTGGATCAACCTGGTAGTGTAGTGGTATAAGAGGGATGTTGGGAAACAGAGGTTCCGGGTTCGATACTAGGTGGTTACTTGCAAATTTTCCTTTTTCTTTAATTTAGTAGAGAAAAATTTGTTTACAGTTAGAAAAAATTTCTAAGTGTTGCGAAAATGGCATCATTCCTTTACAAAAGGGAAATGCGTGGCGCCGGGTCAGAACTGAACCCAGGCCACATTGTTGGGAGGCGAGCATTAACCACTGCATCAACCCTGCTCCTTTCTCTTTTACTAATTATTTTATTTTTAATAACATAGTATTTTATGCAACTGTTATCATTCTGACAAATTTGGGAATAAAGGAAAATGACATTGAGTTAAGGTCTGCCTATATTTTGCAGCCAGCTAACTGAGTCTGTTTCAGTTCCATCCAGTGACTACATGACAGATCTCAACTCACTTGATAGATATTTCAGAGAACAAGAACAAGAAGAGTACAGACTACAAAGAGGTACATGTATCCAAGTAGGTTGGCGTACAGTCAATGTAGTTCTGGCAGATCAGGCAGGGTTCGAAAAAACCCCTGTCCGGTCGTCCAGGACAAGTAGATTTTCCCTTCGGGCAAGTAACTTTCTCTCCTTCCTTGCCCAACGGGCAAGAACCCAGGCAGGCTATTCGCTGACTAATTTTTTTAATGATTTTGAGAAGAAAAGGCTTTACGCTCAAGGGTAATCAAGGGTAATGAAGCTTACGAAAATTACAAATTTTATAGCGTTGTTTTGTTGATTGCATGACGCCCACTCATGTCTCAGAAGTGGTTGCCTAGCACGTGATCAAAATCTGCCCCAATCAAATTCCTTCCAGGGTCAAAAATAGCCACGTTGGGAACAAAAACGCTGTGTTTAATCCTTAAGTTTAGCAATTTTCAGCGAAACACGCAAGTTGAGTGCCATTGCACGAAATGAAAAGTGTTATATTAGGAAATGGAGAAGTACACAATGTAAATTAACAAAAAAATTCAGAGTTCCTGGAAGATGACTTAGAATAGTTTTTCTTTCAAATGAAGACGTTTTTCCTCGACTAAAACTAGTTTTCATTCACCCAAATGAAAAAACTATGCTCTCACCAGCTATTCAAAATTCGACACTGTACCTGCATGAATCAAAACTGAAGTGGGAAGGTGACTTGTTGTTAATTCTGCATGTTATAAATTTCTCGCATTTCTCTTCACAATGATTTCGCAGAGCTAGATAAGATGCAGGTGAACATTCAAGGAGTCGCACATGATCTTCGACGAATTGAACGAATTGACTTGAGGCGTATAATGACGAAGATACCCAGCATGTAATACAGGAACTAGAAAGTATAAACTTGCACATGAACAAACAACAACAACTTCACAAACTTTGTTTCTTCAACTGAGAAGCACTCCTTGAGTTTTTTCGTTTGCTTTATAACTGTAAGTCGATTTAAGGTAGGCTTTTTCGTAAAACGCCAAGTGCACCAGTATAATCATACTTCTCGATTTGCTTCAAGGCTGTAGCATTGAACAAAAAACATTAGGATGTCAAAAGGCGTTATTTCATATGAAAGCAGTCAGTCAAAAAAGCTCAGTGACATTGTATTGGGAAAGCTGATAATCATGATACAATATCTGACTGTGCAGGGTACACACTACAGTGTTCATCCATGTCAATTATTACAAACCGTACAACTTCATAAAAAGCGGAATGAAGACGTTAAAAGTTGTGGAAGTATTACAATATAATGGCGTAAACATGAAAGTGATCAACACTAAGAGGACTACAGTCAAGATGGGTTTATTACATTGAAACACGCCTGTAGTACTTTTCACTTCCATTCTTGGGTTCATGAATTATTAATGAGTTTGAAAACTTGGGCAAGCAAAATTTGAGGGTTATTTGCCCAAAGGGCAAGGTGGAATTCAGATATTTTTTGAGCCCTGATCAGGGCAGGCATGGTCCTGCTCCCTTGTCCCCATTTATGCACTTGCTTGGAGAGAAGTACTGCGAGGGTAAATT